>PTXO01000109.1:0-27891 GCA_003020785.1 Hanseniaspora gamundiae
ACAGATTTGATGAAATTTTTTTCCGTCATGTAAACCTCATATATGGCTTCTTGTCTCTTTATTTCAGATCTATCTAGTCTTTCCCAAACTTCTTTTGGAACCGAAGACAACCAAGATTGTTTTTCCTCTCCGTTGTAATTTAAGTAGTCGTCATCCAGTTCGTTCAATGACATTGTGATGTCTCTTTTCAATACTGAATCTGGTTTCATGTTTAGAGTAGTTTGTTGTTCCAATCTTCTTGGACAAGAGATGGAATAACATAGTTTATCCTTGGTGCAAGTAGCAGAATAACAACCTGTTAGAATAGTGAAAACACCATTGATTTTGATTTTACTACTGCTACTACTGCTACTACTGCCACTACTCCCAGTATTGGTATTATTATTGTTATTATCCAAAGGAGATGAAACCGAGGAATTAGTTGTTGTTGCTGTAGTTATTGATGCAGCGGAAATGTTTTTGTTATCTCTAGAGTTTTCAGAAATTGCACTAATATTGTGACTATGATTATGGTGTTGATTTGAATGTTTTAAATGATCTTCATCATAAAATTCATAAACTTCATTCTGTGAATTTCTCAATCTATGTTCATAAACAACATCATGAAATAAATGTTGAGCATCTAAAGCTCTCCCCAATAAAAGAGCTAAATTTCTATCATTAGTTTTTAACATTGAACACAATACATCTACTGCTTGTATACCTGTAAAAGAATCTCTATAAATGACTCCATCTTTCCTATTTTCACCCAATTGTATATTTTTCTTGAATCTTATAGACACTCTACTTAAAAGTGCAGGATAGACCATTGTTTTTTTAGAACCACCATTACCACTGTTATTAGTAGTATTAGTAGTTGTAGTAGTCGTTGAATTTTTCATACTTGATCTAGAACTTCTTCTATGATTACGACTTTGAGATGAATTGGAAATAACAGAATTTCCAGATAGGATTCTATGATGTTTTGAAGTATTTGAATTAATGTTGTTGTTAATAGTAGTAGCACTTGAAGGTGTTTTCAAAATCATAGAAGAATGTGAAGTTCTTCTCTTGATTGAAGTATTTATTGATTTCAATAGGTTATAAGGTGCAGAAGAAGACGAAGGTGATGGCGTTGATGCGTTGTTAGTTGAATTCAAATAGTTGGAATCGGTTTGATACTTTGTGTGTAAATTAGAAGCTGATTTAAATTTCATATTAAGAGGGTGTAACACGGGAGTTGTCTTACCATTCAACGTCGTAGTTGCTGTTGCTGATGATGATTGTAGCTGTTCTTGTTGTTTCAACGTTGGAGAAGTAGATGATGGTATAGATGAAGGTGAAACGTTACTACTCAGCAATGTTTTTTTTCTAACCATTTGTTGTTGTTGAATGACTACTGGATGTCGACTCTGTTTCGAACTACTACTAACATTTCTATTTTTTTTCAAATCACTATTGTCACCACCACCACCACCACCACTAGAAGGATAGTGTTTCTGAGCAACTAAGCGAGGCTCGTCATCGTCCTCGTCCTCGTCCTCGTCCTTTTCCGTTTCACGAACACGATCATACGCTTCTTCTCTATACTGTTTCTCTAATATATCCAATGGATTTTCATTCAAATTCATTCTATGACTTATCTCATAGATAGTACTACTAATAATACTGCTATTCTCCCTATGATTAGGAACAGTGTCAACTCTATCTATACCAAAGATATCTTTGAAAAGAATCAATCTAGACTGTTCATTCAATTTCGGTTCAGAAGAAAGATGCATACCGTGTGTAGCAGATGGGTTATTATTATTATTATTAGAATTATTATTATTATTAGAATTAGTATTAGTATTACTTTTTATAGTAGTCATCTTATCTCTATAGATCAATTGATATATCAATAATACCTCGTTTTTTTTTTTTTAAAATTTTTAATTACCAGCAGGAAAAGATATCTAATAAATGAAGAGACCACACACTTGAAATAACACGAAACCCTTTATCTTTCTCTTAACTTGTTATCTTATGGAATTGCAAACTATCAAATTATATACCAATGTACAAGACAATACATATACATGTATATGGGAAATGTCCATTAAAATTATGTATCCAATCAATTAGGTCTTTTTTTTTTTTCCTTCCCTTCCCTTCCCTTCCTTCTCCTCTCTCTCTCTATTAACAGTAAAAAAAAAAGCAAAGACTAGATGAAACAAAGCAACGAAAGACAAAGAGAGAGAGAGAGAATGAGAATTTTTATTACCAAAAACACCAGCAGGGTAATACTAACTACTACTATTACTAACTACTACTACTATTACTTCAACTATTAATATTACTATTACTATTACTGATATACATGATTAGACATTTTATAACAATTGATGAGTATAGTCTGTACCGATATTTAATACTTAGAGTATTGCATGTTGAAATTACCACGTACTATGTCTTCTTTGTTGTATACCTGTATAAAGTATGATGATTACTTATGATTGTACTGTTGTATCACGTGTCTGTCGTTTATGTGTCAACACGTAATACTCGTGTGTCTATTGACGTTAATGCGCGCATGTCTATTTTTTTTTTTTTATTTTTTATTTTTGACGTTCCTTACTGTGTTTTTCTCCTCTTTCTCTGTTTGTTTCTTTCCCGAGTGTATGAGTTATATATAGTCTTAATAACAACTTAATTGAATTGAGGGGTTTTGCTATCTTACTTCTGAGTAGACATTTACAACAACAACAACAACAACAACAACAACTAGAAGAAATGCCAGCATACCATTCCACATTCCAAGTCGATCCAGTCAACGATAGATTTGTTGGTAATTTTGTACTATTACCATTAAACACTACATATAGGGGACCTGCATATTCTGCACAATCAGATTATGATATAATTGATGAATGTTTAGATTTATTTAGAGCCAATTCTTTTTTCAAGAATTTTGAAATTAAATCACCAAGTGATAGAGTATTGATCTATGGTATTTTATACATCAACGATTGTTTAACACATTTGAATAAAAATATGTCTTTTAACGAAGCTCATAAAGCTTTAACGAATCTATCATTGGATTCTAATGGTTTTAAAATTCCAGGAGATATAGGCTTCCCCTTAAACAATATCTATACCGTTCCAAAAGATTCTCCAAAAGATATAGAAATTTTGAAACAGTACTTACAACAGTTTAGACAAGAATTGGCAATGAGATTGTTGAAAAGATGTTATGCTGATTCAAATAATCCAGGTCAACTCTTAACAGATGGTCCTTCCAAATACTGGTTAGCCTTCCAAAGAAGAAAATTCATGAACAAATCTTTATAACGTGTATACATTTTAAGTATGATTAAGTAGCTGTTTAAGCGATATAGATATAGCTAAAGTGAAAGAAAAAAAATAAAGAATGAAAGATTGCAGGAATGAAATAAAAAATGGTATGATAATGATAACGATAATGGTTGTTTCTCTTATCTAATAGTATAACCGTTTCATGTGTTCCTTAAGATATATGCGATATACTAACCATTAGTACAGCTAAGAGATCGTCGCTTAGACGACAATTCTAATCGTCTGTCTATAATCCACGTGACATACGCTATATATGTACAATTTGGCGGTTAAAACAAATCTTGGCTCTCTTTCTCTCTCTCAGTGTTTTTCCAGACGTAAAATGAACCCCATTAAGTGTGATAGTAGTATTATTATTATTTATATGTAAATATTCTTTTTTTTTTTTGTCGCTTAAGATTATGGCGCTAAGATGCAATGATAACGAAAACAATGGTGAGATGTTTTCATTTGATATATGTCGATTATCGATATCAATTCCGATAAGAAATAATCTAATAACCGATAAGATAGAGTACTAATGGTGATTGCACCTTTGTATATTGGTTGAGAGTGATAATTATATGTATAATCATATATAAGGATTATCTTGGTTTGTGATCTGATACATATAATTAATATTCACTTTCATTCATTGTATTATATTTGCTTAATCACAAGAGAAAGAAAACAACCAAAACAAAACAAAGATAACGAAAAAGAAAAAAAAAACCATTATTAAGGATACAATGACTCAAGATAAATCTGAAAAAATTGTCATTTTAGGTGCAGGTATTGCTGGTTTAAAAGCTGCATCTTATCTGTATTCTATGGGATACACGAATCTAGAAATGATTGAAGCAAGAGAAAGAATTGGTGAGAGACTTTATACAGTACAAGGTCTTAATGGGAAATACGATCTAGGTGCATCGTGGCATCATGACTTGTTGATCAATACACTGTTCAAAGAAGAACAAGATCTAGGCGAGGCTCATAGAGGTGCTCCTTACACTATCGAAGATGATCTTCCAGGTTTAGTAGATGAAATGGGTAAAAGACTGGATTCTTGTCCCGAAGTAAGATTAGAACCTGTTGTAGAAGAATTTGAATCTTATATTACCAATATCTATAATCCAAGTCTTTCTAAAGATACAAATTTGTTCAATGGTGTTATCAACTATTTAGTCAAATATAAAAAAAATTTAACCAAAGAACAGATTAAATATTTGTTAGGACGTGCTAGATACTATGAATTATGGCATGGTACAGATTGGAAACAAATCTCTAGTTTCGATACTCTTGGTGAACATCAAGGTAGAAATGCTCTTGTTTCTGGTCATAGTGGGATTGTTAATAGAATTTCTAAAACTTTCCCC
Organism: Hanseniaspora gamundiae; assembly: GCA_003020785.1. NCBI lineage: Eukaryota > Fungi > Ascomycota > Saccharomycetes > Saccharomycodales > Saccharomycodaceae > Hanseniaspora > Hanseniaspora gamundiae. Next base: position 4,689 of record PTXO01000109.1, read on the forward strand.
ATCGATGCTATTTTAAAATTAAATACTCAAGTTAAAGAAATCAATGTTTTAACCAATGAAACTTCGAAAAAAGTGGAAATTAAAACTTATGATACTGTAAAGAAGATTCGCTCTACTATTATTGCAGATTACGTTATTGTTACCATTCCATTGAGTCTTTTGAAAATGTCAATTGACCCTAAGATGGCTAAAGAGAAAGGTGTGATAAAATTCACTCCTCCTTTCCAACCAAGATTGTCAAGAGCCATTGACAATATCAGTTTTGGATCTTTGGGGAAAATAGCCTTTGAATTCGATAAGTTGTGTTGGAGTACAGAAAAATCAAGAATGCTGTATATGGGTAAAAACCAAGATGCCGTTGTTCCTCTAATCGAATCAAACGATACAGTGACTCCTCAATTGCTTGCTCAAATCGATGCATTGGTCAAACCAGGTGCAGTTCCAAACTGTAACAACTATCCTTACTTCATTGTAAACTTGGCCAAATCAATGAATGGGATGCCATCTTTGTTGTTCCTGTGTTCTGAACCAGTAACGAAATATTTGGAGTCTCTAAACGGTAACGTGGAAAAATTGTTTCAATATTTCGAACCGGCTCTAAATAGTGTTTTAAAATCATTGCACTGTGAGAAAAACGTAATCTTGTGCAATGGTTCAGGGAAACAAAAAGTAGGTGCCCCAAGTGGTACTCCAGTGTTGAAAAACATTGTCTGTACTTCATGGACACAAGACCCATTCTCAAGAGGCGGGTACACTGTGGTGAAACCTGGTGATGATCTGGAAGGTTTTGTTAATGAAATCAAAAAGGGTCACGAAGATGTAGTGAGATTTGCTGGTGAAGCCTGTGTCGTTACAGGGAACGGGTGTACTTGGGGTGCCACCACCAGTGCTGTAAGAGAAGTAGACGCCATTGTTACAGATATCAACAAATCGTGCAGATCATGTAAGTTGTGAGTCCATATATATATTTATTTATACGTATCGTATGTAACCTTTTACTTTAAACGAGAACAATGCCTCTATGAAATTCAGGTCGCAGAAGAGGGAAGGGGAAAAAAAAAAAAAATACTGTTCCTGATTCTTGTGTAACTGTTTAGCTCTATATTGTATAGAGAGAAACAAGGAATCGTACCCTGGAAAAGATGTTTGAGAAGAAGAAAGTAGTGATAGTTGGCGCAGGTATAGCGGGATTGAAATGCGCACAGAAGTTAATTGAGTCAGGAAAATTTGAATCCAGTGACATCGTCATCTTAGAGGCCAAAGATAGATGCGGTGGAAGAATATACAGTGTCGAAGGTCTTAGCGGGGAATACGATCTGGGAGCCTCGTGGCACCACGACACCTTGACCAACCCTTTGTTCAAAGAAGAGGCCAATGCAGAACCTCCTGCAAATTTTTGCTTTGATGATGACTATACTACAATGATTGATACTAAAAGCATTATTAGATCGTTTGATCCACATCTGAAATTAGAAATTTTGAAAGAGGAATGCAACAAGTACATTGAGAATGAGTTTTACAGTTCACTAGAATACCCTGATAAGAGCTATTTTGAAATGATCAACATGTATATTTTCGAACGCAAACAGTTTTTAACGGATGACCAGATTATCAACTTGTACAAATCCATAAGAACTCTAGAACTGTGGCACGGCATAGATTGGAAATCCATGAGTGGGAAATACGCCCAGGTTGATAATCTGGGGAGAAACGCGCTTTGATTACCGTACGGCTCTGTCATCAAAAGAATCACAAGTAAAATACCAGAATCCATGATCAAATTGAATCACCCTATAAATTCAATCGAAAGAAGGGGAAACAAAGTTTATGTTAATGGAAAATATGAATGCGATTATTGTGTTGTTAGTGTACCACAAAGCATTTTGAATCTATCCTGCATGGAGGACCCAACACTAAAGGGAAGAATCGAATTCAAACCGCCTCTGAACAAAGACATTCAAGAGAGCTTCAAAAAAATACACTATGGTGCATTGGGAAAGGTTGTATTTGAATTCGACAGCAAGTGGTCAAATCTCAACAAGAAACTGTACTACATGGGTGCGTTCCCGAAAGAATCAGAAGATAATGAGACAAATATTACCACATGCATAAGAAATAATGACTCTTACACGGGAGATGTCGTGAAAACACTGGATGGGTTGATGTCTCCTGCGTGTTCAAACACAAACAAAGTTACTTCATTAAACATAGAAGAATTCCCTCTACTAATTGTGAACTATATGGGAATCACAGGAAAACCTGCACTTATGATTTTGACACAAAATCCATTAACCACTTTTATAGAAGAATCACATAGGGAGAAGGGCGCATCGCACATCAACCAGATGTTTGGTCCTGCGTTGAGTCTTCTATTCAAACATTTGTCGCCTCTGCAAGATACACAGCCCAAGATAATCAACACCATGGTTAGTGATTGGACTGTGGACCCATATTCAAGAGGCTCGTACACTGCATGTTCCCCAGGAGACGATCCATTGGAACTGAGTATTGTTATGGAAAGAGGCCAGGATTCCAGGATCAGATTTGCCGGGGAACATACGGTAAGTGATGGTACTGGGGCCACCTACGGTGCTTGGATGAGTGGAGAAAGAGAAGCTGACTATATTATTGAGCGTTTATAACAAAAATAAAAATAATAAAAATACAAAAAATAAAAAAAAATGAAAACTATGTACAGTTAAAAAGTGTCTCTATATGCCAGGAAATGAATAGCAAGCTCTATTGGTTGAATAGCATCCAGTATTGCTCCAAAGAGTTGATGTTTGCTTCGTAGTTGCCCACATCTGTGATCAATTCGGTCGCATGAAATTCCAGAATGTTGTTGAACCATGTGATGATATCAAACTGATCAAAATCTTTGAAATTTTTAGCTACCATGTGAGGAATTTGCAAAACTAGGAAATCCCACCAATGTTTACTTGGAATGATTTTATTTTTGAATTTTATACCTGTTTTTCTGGTCAGCTTTGTACTCATAAGTCCATTCCACAGTATATAGTTCATGCTTATTATGTGGAAAGTATGTTTAAAACAGTGAATTTGAACACATTCTGTGTCTTTAAACTTGCAAACCGCTTCATTTGTTTTTTTCAAATCGCTATTACCATTCCATTGTTCCATCATAATCTCTGGGAACGAACTTGCCTGTTGGAAACCTTGTACTCTGCTATCTTCAAATAAATTAACACTACTAGTACTATTATGTGGCGAGGAGCCATTCATCATTTTGTTGTGGTCTGACTCTATCTCTGCTAGACCAATGTTTAAAAGAGGAACCGTAGAGTGTTTCTTAATATATTGGTCTAGTTCATCATCTTTCCTGTGAATTAGACAATTTGGACACTGACACTTGTCATCACATGAACATGAGGTACTCAAATATAACCCCTCCTGCGTGAACATCTCTACAAAATTCTGTTCCTTTGGTGTAATCTCTTTCAAACTGGTATTGCTATGATTATGATTGTTATTATTTGTTTTCTGAGTATTTACACTATGGGGGTTGATGGGTTGTTCTTTCGCTGTTTCTGTGGTTGGTTCTTGTAAAACCAACTGCCCATCGACCAGGACCCCCTTGGACTCTTTCTTAGCTCTTAAAAATAAAATCGGTTGATGATTCATGCCTGGGCATTTCGTTGGTCCATTTTTTTTCTTATCGAAATGATCTTGATCTATAAAATCAGTTTGTGTCTGGCCCATTGGCGATGGCGTGCTACTTACAGGTGAGTTAATTTTTTTTTTCGACTGGCCTCCACAACAACTTTTCTTTGTTTCTACCGTGTCTTTATTGTTTACACTATTGGTTTCTTCATTACTATTTTCATTATTGTTTTTATTGCTGTCATCATACGTTTGTTCTATTTTGATCATGTTTTCAGAAACGGAACTAATATTGTTATCAGCAGCAGCAGCAGCAGCATCAGCAGAAGGTAGTGTGTCTTTACTTTTGTTACTGGAACTACTCGTCGGAGTACCTGGAGAGGATGCAGTATTTAAAATAGAGGATAGAGCAAAACCATGGGTATTATCAATGGGGAAATCAGGAATGGCAACAGGTATATTCGATTGACTACTTTTATCAACAATGATGACCTTCCTTACCCCAGTAGGCTTTGGTCTTCCTCTAGATCTAACTTTGACCAGCATTCTTTGCGTGTGCTTACATGTGCTGGATCTATGACCTTTTATGCAGCTAACACATGCATATTTTTCATTTTCAAACATAATCATTATTAAATATTGGATCTTTTTCGGTTGGACAGTTGGTGCTAGTATATAAAAAAAAAAAATTTGACCTACTGAATCCTGAAAACGGTCTTGGTCTATGGATTTATTGCTTCTTGTTCTATAAAAATTTGAGTAGTAAATAGCGCATCATTCATGCGACATGAAAGAAACAACGGAGAAATCCTTCCGACATAGGTTTTGTTCATACTTCAGGGTTCAAATCTGTAATAAACAAGAAAAGGAAAAAAAAATTGAAGAAGTAAAATAAATTGGAAAAAAATAAATGCATCGGCCGGGAATCGAACCCGGGGCCCAACGATGGCAACGTTGGATTTTACCACTAAACCACCGATGCTTATTAGATGTTTAAATTGCAATTTAAGAACATCTATACTAGATATGTGGGTAATCATCTAGGTGGTTTTTTCCAGTTTTTCTCTTGTTTCAATTCTCTTTGTTGGATTTTTATTCTAATCGTACAGTGCCTAAGAGGTAAGAAGACGTTTGACTAATTATTTTTTTTAACGAAAGATTACCAAAAGAGAGTGGAAAAAAACCATATAATCAATATCTAAACAAAGAAACACACAAAGAAACACCCAAACAACAAAGATGGCACCTCCAAGAACAACTGCACAGAAAAGATTAATAAAAGAGTTGAAACAACTAAACAAGGACTGTCCCGAAGGTATAATAGCAGCACCAGTTTCTGACGACAACTTGTTTGAATGGGACTGTTTGATTGAGGGTCCGCCAGACACACCTTATGAGCACGGTGTTTTCAATGTGAAATTGAAGTTCCCAAACGACTATCCTCTTTCTCCACCAAAACTAATTTTCACTCCTGCGATTTTACATCCAAATATATATTCCAGTGGTGAAGTTTGTATTTCCATCTTACACGCCCCGGGGAACGATCCAAATATGTACGAATTGGCAGAAGAGAGATGGTCTCCTGTGCAAATTATTGAAAAGATTTTGTTGAGTGTAATGAGTATGTTGAGTGAGCCAAATATCGAAAGTGGTGCCAATATCGATGCTTGTAAGCTGTGGAGAGATGATAGAAAGGGTTACGAAGCAGAGATCAGGTCGTTTATCAAGAGGTCGTTAGGGTTTTGATCACCTTTAACCTCAGCTCTATTTGTATAAACTCATATGATTATTATTATTATTATTATTATTATTCTCATAAGAGTAGTGTATACGTCTAAATAGATAACTTAAAGAAAAAGAAAAAAAATTAATGTCATGTCAATACTTTCTACACCTTTCTCTTGTCGTTGTTGTATCATCCCCATCAATATCATCATTATTATTCAATTTTTGTGTTGGCGAGTTTATCCAGAAACCTTATCGAGCACCTATATATAGCGCTCCTTTGTTTCGTGACGTTTCATGATCCAGAAACGTTTGCGCGCATGATCTGAGAGAGAAGGAAACGTAGACGAGGAATGGAGAAGAAGAAGAAGAAGAAGAAGAAAAAAACCCCGAAAAAAAACTGAGATTGTCCATAATTAGAGAAAAACAATAAGAGTTTCTTTTTAAAAAACATGATTTATACAGAATAAGTTAGATAATAAACAACAAAGGAAAGAAAAGAGGAAAAGAAGACAAGAAGCAATCACAGACATGGTCAATTTTCTACTAAAGCTGTCTGTTCTGGTGGCATGTTTAACAGCCACGGTCAAGGCTGTTTATTTGGATCTAAACAACTACACGTCTTTGCAAGAGGCAACATCGCTAATTTCGTTTGGTCTAATGGATTACTACACCGGGTTGAACTACGGTGCCACCCTTGGGATGTTCTCAAACCCTTACTACTGGTGGGAAGCCGGTGGTGCATGGGGGTCGATGCTAGATTATGGGTTTTATATGCAGAATAATACCTATGACGCAGTAGTCATACAAGCTTTATTGGCACAAACCGGTGATGATTGGGACTACATTCCCTTGAACCAATCTACTACAGAGGGGAATGACGATCAAGCCTTTTGGGGGCTTGTTGTTATGGCTGCTGTGGAAAGAAATTTCACTAATCCAGATGCTGGTCAACCACAATGGTTGTACTTGGCACAAGCTGTTTTCAATACTATGGCTTCTAGATGGGATACCACTTCCTGTGGTGGTGGGTTAAGATGGCAGATTTTCACGTGGAATAACGGTTACAACTATAAAAATAGTGTTTCTAATGGTGCACTTTTCCACATGGCTGCAAGATTGGCTAGATATACTAGAAATGAGTCTTACGTTGCATGGGCTGAAAAAGTTTACGATTGGATGATCGATACAAATATGGCCACTTATAAAAGTCCGTACAGTTTTGTTTACGACGGTGCTTCCACTGATAACAACTGTAACGCAACGGTCAAATTGCAATGGAGTTATAACCAAGGTCTAATCCTATCCGGTTGTGCATATTTATCAGATTTCACTAATCAAACAGTGTGGTATAATAGAACCATGTCTTATGTGCAAGACAGTGTTGTGTTTTTCAACAATAGTGTCATGTACGAAGCTGCATGCCAGGGAGGTGGGAACTGTAATACAGATCAAAGAACTTTCAAAGCGTACCTATCAAGATGTTTAGGTCTAACAGCACAGTTGGTTCCTGACACCAGAGCAATCATCATGCCGTGGTTGAACGCCAGTGCTTACGGTGCAGCCAAATCCTGTTCCGGGGGTCTTGATGGCCATACGTGTGGTATCAACTGGTTCTTAGGTGCATGGGACGGTACCTGGGGGTTAGGTGAACAAATGGCAGCCTTGGAGATCATGCAAAACACACAGGTGATAAATATGCCTAAACCTTACATATCATTGGACGGTGGGTCCTCCGTGGGTGACGGGGCTGCAGGGACTCAAGTAAAACCAACGAATTTATCTCCTTTGAGCATTACTAATGGAGATAGAGCCGGTGCCGGTATCATTACTGCTATATTCGGAATTTCTATACTTGCCACTGGTTTATGGCTAGTCATTTAAGAAAGAGGGTTTCGTCTTTCGCATTATAAATTTTTATGTACATTTACGTTGAACACTTTTTTTTTCTAAATAAATAAATTAATATCAAACCACTGAACATGTAGGCTACTGGTATGCTCTTTATTCACCTTTGCGTATAACTTTTGAATCAACTTGGCGTCTTGTTGGCTGAAACCATCCAACCCTAATTTCATTAAATCGCTGGATTTAATACTCTTGCGACCATCTTTGATTAATTTCGCTAAACCGCAATGAATGGCATTCATCTCTTTAATGAAAGTTTTCGCTTCGACCGGAGGTTCCACAGGTATATCATTATAAAACTTCACATACGGAGGCGAGACACTGTTCATAGTGATACACATGTACATGAAGTCGATTGTAGATTGGAACAGCGATTTATTAGCAACATTATCGTTGTTTGAGTATCCTTTCTGTTCAAGTAATCTGGCGTTGTCTAAGAATGTAGATTTGACTTTTTTATCCTTGTTATCATACAGATGAATCCCGTTTTTCAACGAGATGCATAATACTTTGTCGTAGAGGCTATCCATATCTTTCAAAATCAGATCACCACTATAAGCTATGAACCCTGTGTTGTTGCTTTTTGGGTCATAAACGTCAAGGTTTGAGCCCGAGCAGTTGAATAGCCCTATGTTGTATAAGAGCTTGGCATTTATAAGTGTGGAAGAACGGTCAAGTGCTGGGCTCCCCTCGTCGTCGCTTAGGATCGCGGAATGGTTAGATATCTTGTGCAAATAGTTGATCAAGTAGTTCAGGTCTTCAAATGGTAAGCTTGAATCCTCCACCAATAAAATTATTCTTTCATTCATCAAACACGATTTCCATAGCGGGAAAATCAACGGACCAATTTGTTTGAATAACCTAGTTGGAATTTTACTCTGATGTGACGAATCAGGAACAATCTTGGAAATGTCACTGGCCAAAGAAGTGAAATCAGGAGTATCTTTGTTCATCACGGTGATCATTTTTTGCAAAGATGGCCCATACTTTTCAATATAATCTGCATCCTCCCTGGAGGTTTCAGCACTAGTGCACACAATACCCAACGCATATATTCTCACGTCCTTTCTGTTTACACTTCCAGAGGATTGTTCAACCAAAGCTCTGGTATTCGAATAAAACACAGACAGACACGAATAAAGCGTGTCCGGATGGTGACCCTTAAGAACAAATCTCACCACATCCTCGCCTGATTTGTTATCGTGGATACCCGATGGAAGACTCAAATACTCAACGTTCTGGAAATCGATTTTGTGTGTTGGATCTAGTTCACAGCTCCATAGCAAAACGTTTCCTGTGACCACATCGAATTTTGTAACGAAAGCTCCTATGATACTCATCTTTGGGTGTGGTTTTCTATCTTATCTGTAGATGCATCTCTTGACACAAGCAAGAAGCGATTACGCTCTTAAATGCGATTCACACGTGGTTTTTTTTCCACGTCAGGTGTTTTGCAATTAGAAACAATGTCACGAGACAATGCGTACTTATTTACACGATGATTACGCAGGGCCTTATTGGTTCTATTTACCTACACAGATATTGGAGAAAACAACACCTAGCACTTCTTCCACGCCAATAGTCTCTCCTGTGATCTTTCCGATACCTTGCGCTGCAATGTTTAGACTCTCACTAGCCATTACGACATCGTTGAACTGCTTGGCTTCGAAAAACCCTTGCAAACCATACATGACGTCTTCAGATAAGATCTCTTGAACTCTCTTGGAAACGATGATTGGGTCCGACTCACTGTTGGAGTCAGTAATCTTTTGGAACTCTTGGAGCAACTGGTTAGACAACTCTTTCAACCCTGAGCCTTCGGTGCACGATATTTTATACACAGGCGAGTTATTGCCAAGTTTCTTGCTCAATTCTTTTTCCAATAGTTTTATCTGCTCTTGATCTTGAACTTTATCAATTTTATTGAGAATCGGAATAATTGTTTTACCCTTCAACTCTGTTTGTATATGATCTAAAAGGCTGTTTGATATTATATTTGCACTTTTGGTACTGGATGATGCATCGACCAGTAATAGAACAATGTCGCTATACAGACTCTTGGATTTAGCTCTCTCTATACCTTTCAACTCGATGATATCGTTGCTTTTATTTCTAATACCTGCTGTATCACACAGAACAACTTTAAAACCTTCGATATCCAATGAAACATCAATGGAATCTCTAGTGGTACCTGGAATGTCGCTTACTATAGCAACATCGTCATTGGATATACTGTTCAACAAGGAGGATTTCCCCACATTTGGTTCACCTAGTAGCACCATTTTGATCCCTGATTTAAGTATGCTAGATTTGACAAGTTTATTGATGAAAATATCAATTTCTGTCATCAAAGAATTCATCGTCTCTCCTATAGTGTCAAGTCTCTTTGGTAGATCATCTACTTCTACATCTTCCCCGAAATCAATAATAGCTGCCAATTCACCCATATTTTCTAAAAGTGTGGCTCTCCAATTTCTAAACTTCACTTTATTTTCGCCGTTGAAACTGGACAAGGCGCTCTTCCGCTGCATTTCCGTTTCTGCATCGATCAACTCTCCAACTCCCTCGATCTGCGTCAAATCCATTCTTCCATTTTGAAATCCTCTTTTCGAGAATTCACCGGGCTCCGCAAACCGTATATTTATATTTTCATTTCTGTTATGGAAAGACTGTACAGTTTTCAATACCCCATTGATCACGGCACTCCCACCGTGCAAGTGTAACTCCAATATATCTTCTCCGGTATACGTTTTGGGCCCATCAAAGTACAAAACCAAAGCTTGGTCCAATACCGATGGTTTCCGACTGTTATCGTATAATTTACGAAGCGATGCTTTCCGAGGAATCGGAGGTGTCTTTGTATGGGTTAACTTGTGGTAGATGTGATTTACATGCGAACCAGTGATTCTCACAACAGCAAGAGCAGATCTGTGTCCCGGTGGTGTGGACAAGGCATATACTGTGGGCAGATGGAAAGTCTGACAGGGGACTTGCTTCAAAGCATTCAGCCACACGCCAGTTGGTCTAAACGCCATTGGTCTATCTGTGTTGTTTATTGATTCCTTTGCATTCTGTGTGTATAAAAAACATGTTTGTTACTCTTGTTACCATTAAACTCTTTAGCTTGCCTATAGAGATGAGATGAGAGATATTATCCTCTCCTTTCTCACCTGAAAAACAATACTCGGTTCTCAAAAGCAATGTTTTGGTTTGACTTTTTTTTTTTTCTTTTTGATATCTCACAACAGAACAAAGTGAACAAAAAAAAAAAAAAAATTTCAGCTTCGGTAGAGCTCCTAGGAACTGAAATCATTGTCGATACTCACTAAGGAATTTATCACATCTCTCTGAAAAAAAAAAAAAAGAGAAACCTAATAACGAACAAGATTCAAGACACTATCAGTACCAATGTTGATGAGCCGTGTGACTTTTAGAAGAAATGCCAACAGTGTTTTGGCCAATGTCCAGAGACAGTCTAGAGTTTTTTTGCAAAGTAGTATGAGATTACAATCTGCAGCTACTTCCACCGCTACTACTGCTTCTACTAGCAGTGCCTCTCATCATATCGATACCAGCAGATTGGCATTTTCAAAACCTGTGTACAACGTCAAAGAGGCCCCTACTTTCCACGATTACAAAAGTTACTTCAAAGCGTTGCAACAGGCCACTATGGATCTTCCACAAGAAATTGTTTCCAAATCCACGAAATTAAATACACTGCATGCTCGTTTGAGTCTACCAGAATCATTTCAACTATCCACTCTTTCCAAGTGTTTGAATTGTCGTAGTAGCAAACTAGTTGGTACCGTACACGATAATTTCGATTTGAGTATATTAGGTAAAAACATTTTAATCTATCAAGTCACCAAATATTTGAATTTGAAATATCCAAGATTACCAATAAATATAATGAACTGTTGTATTGATTATTTAGTCGGAAACGAAACATTACATTTATTGGGGAAAACCGTATGGGGGCTTGAAGTAGAGAAAACCACTGTTATGTCGAGATTTTTAAAGAAAGAACCTGTAGAACAGACATTGGGTAGATTGAGATACTACGACAACGAAATCATAAACGAGAAAGGTGTGGAACTTTATAAGATCTCTTAAAACAACAAAGTGGTGAGTGAAGAAGCTGCTTACTCTCTAGCTGTGAAGTCTATTATTGGTGGTCTACATCTTGATACGAATTTTGATTCTGCAATCATTACAAATTTTATTGATCAAAATTTGATTAGAAAAATCCCAATAGCCAAGATTTTCCAATTCAAAGAACCAGTAAGAGAATTGTCAAGATTGTGCGAAAGAGAAAACTTGACAAAACCAATCACCAAATTGATAAGTGAAAGTGGTAGATTATCCAAGGCTCCAATTTTCATCGTTGGTGTTTTTAGTGGTGAAGAGAAACTAGGTGAAGGTTTCGGGTCTTCTTTGAAAGAGGCCAAGATAAGAGCCGCTACCGATGGTCTGTTGAAATACTACTGTTACGAACCTATCAATAGTGAGGGAGGTATTGCTGATTTAATTGACAAGGGTACGGTAATTGTTTAAAAAAAGAGAAGAAGAAAACACACACACATACACAAATAAAATTGAAAAAAGTGATACGCCTGTAAAAAGAGAGAGAGGGAAAAGTACCTCTTAACCTGTATATATATATAACAATATACATATATATATATGCATATATAATTATGTTATTATTACAACAATAATCTTCGTATAGAATGGTTTATATCGTGTAGTAACGGTGTTCCAGAGACTGGACAATATACTTTTCTCTGTGCTGTTTCTTTCTCGTTTTCCAAAGATTCCTTGTAGTATTTCACAATGCAGTTGTAGCAAAAAACGTAACCCGTTTCTAGTATAGCTGGGTTGACTATTTCCGAATGGCATAGTTTGCAAACGTTGGAGGATTCGTAGCCCTGTTTTTCCGTTTCTGATGAGAGAGTCTCTTGTGGAGTGGATGCCGATGTTGATGGTCTTGGTGGTGGTGGTGGGATGTGAGAGATGTCTGTTAGTCTAGTTTTGATATTCTGGATCAACTCCGTAGAACTATAGTATTGGAAAATCTTGATCAAGTATAGGATGACTTTAAATATTTTCGAATGGTTGGTCATCGAACCTCTTAAAAATTGAAAAGCCCACGTAATAAATTTGTTCAAGTTCAGATTGGTTAATCTATTTTTGATGGTAGAGGTGCTTCTGTTTGTTGCAACACTGAGTGATGTATCATCTTTCCCATCCTCTTCGATATATCTGAACATTTTGATATTAGTCAAGCATTGCAATAGAGACAAGGATCCATTCACTTTTTTCAAATATAGCATTTTGAAAATAAAATTGGATAACTTGTAAGTTCTTTTGACACCAGGATAGTAAGTTAGAAACAATTTTTCTATGTTTGAATTGGAGTAATCAAGAATAGATTGATCCGTGAGTTCTTCTTCTCCGTTCAACAATCTTTCTCTGTTTCTTGTACTCTTTTCACGTTCCAACGTGTTTTTCCTCTTTTCATGTGTAGTATCTAGTTTATTCCACACGTAATCCAATATATAGTCCTCACCGATAATCACCAGACATTGTCTTATCGATAGTCTGTCATGTTTCTTGGAAGATCCATATTGGTACTCGTAGTTTAGTTTGATGAATGTAGAGTTTTCCTCACGTAGTAGTCGGTAGTTGTACAGACATTCGATCAAAAGCAACAGTTCGTCGATGTTGTTGTTGATGGTGAACAAGAATTTGTTATGGTATCTGTATAGCAACAATGACTGTAAGTATTTCACAGTTGGATTGATTAGCTTTTCAAATTCTGTAGCAGATAAGATCTCTAAGAACGAAGGTGATGTTTCATCGTTGATCTCTTGTTCGTGTAATCTTGCCAACATCTTTATCTCTGCTGAATAGGGGTTCCTCTTCCTTGTCTCTCTCTCTTTCTCTTAAAAAATGTAATAAAATCGCTGTGATCCGACATCCAACCAAAGACTCGCGCTCAAAAGGTCGTTTCAAATCAAACAAAGATCAAGCAAGACCTTTCATCTTCCTGTTTTTCAATTATCTTTTTTAGTCATAAAACATGATAAATTCTTTTTTAAATAATTTATAAAAGACATTATATAGATTTTATTAAATATTTTTGAAGAGGAGAGTAAATAAAGATAAATTCAAATCACTCTCTTTGATTAGAGAGAAATTCATGAATTTAAATTTATAAAGTACCAACGGCGTGGAAAGTTTCCAAAGCTTCGGAAATTCTCTTGGTCATGGTTTTTTCACCTTCTCTAACCCAGACTCTTGGGTCAAAGTTTTTCTTGTTTGGTTTATCTTCACCATCTGGGTTACCAATAACGGACATGATGTAGTCTTTTTTGTTCAAGACGTAATCTCTAATACCGGTCAAGTAAGCGTATTGTAATTCGGTATCCAAGTTAACTTTAACAACACCGTTGTCAATAGCAGTGTGGAATTCTTGGACAGAAGAACCTGAACCACCGTGGAAGACCAAAAATAATGGTTTAGAATCAGCTTTTAATCCTAATTTTTTGTTGGCATATTCTTGGTGAGTTTTTAAGATTTCTGGAGATAAGACAACATTACCTGGTTTGTACAAACCGTGAGTGTTACCGAAAGAAGCGGCAATAGAAAAGTTTGGAGAGATTGGAGACAAAGCTTCGTAGACAGCCCAGACTCTTTCTGGAGAAGTGTACAAAGAATCTTTGGAGACATTAGCATTGTCAACACCATCTTCTTCACCACCGGTGACACCGATTTCCATTTCTAACCATTGACCCATTTTGGCCATTCTGGTGAAATATTTGACACAAGTACCAATGTTTTCGTCATCTTCTTCTTCAGAAATATCCAACATGTGGGAGGAGAATAATGGTTCACCGTGTTCAGCAAAGTAAGCTTCATCAGCGGCCAACATACCGTCGTACCATGGCAACAATTTTTTAGCACAGTGATCAGAGTGTAAAACAACTGGAATACCGTAAGATGGAGCTATAGCTCTAATGAAATGAGCAGCAGCAACGGCACCGTGGATGGCAGCGTATTCGTTAGCGTTGGAAATACCTTTACCAGCAAAGTAAGCAGAACCACCGTTGGAGGTTTGCAAAATAACTGGGGATTTAGCATCTCTAGCAGCTTCTAAAGTAGCAATAGCAGTAGAAGAGGAGGTAACGTTAACAGCTGGAATAGCAAAGTTGTGTTCGTGACAGTATTTGAACAAGTTGTGAACATCGTCACCAACGATAACACCGGTTTTTCTTTTTAAGACAGATTCGACACCCATTGTATATGATTTGTTTGATATGATTTGTATAAAACTAAGTTCTATGGTTTCTATATCTTCTCTTTTTTCATAAAATTAGGAGATGAAGAGATAAATTGATAAGATTGAAAATATTTTAATCAGTCTTGTATTATATACGAATTGAAAAAACGCATATGTAAATATTTTTCTTTTCAAATAGAACAATTAATTAATTAATTGATTTGTTATTATTATTATTATCTTACCATTATCATCATCATCATTCGATTCTATTCTGTTCGATCAAACCATTTCCTCTCTTACTGACTTACTTACTCTCTCTCTCTCTGTCTCTCTCTTCCAATTAAAGATGAATATTACGATCGATTGACTTATTAGTCCGTATACCCAACGTGATGTCTTCTACTACTACAATGTCTAAGATTATCACCATACGAAAGATGAAAACAACCGAATATTTCAGTTTATCTGGGTATACCAATAATCAAGAATATCATAATGAAATATAATTAGTAGCATCTTCAGAGGAATATATAATGGAAGTTGGTATATTCTATTTGTCGCTCTACGTATAAATTGTCTTAGTATTTAACCCAAAGAAGAAAAACAGCATCGGAGTCCACTAAATTGTGTCTCATCGTCTCTTCTTTCCCCATCCTCTCAGGAAAGAAAAAAGAAGACACAATTTAGTGGTGTCTGTTGTAAAAGAGAGAGAGAGAGAGAGAGATATTGTTCATTAGTGGTATTGAGAATATACGCTTACCCTCTTAGGATTATAAACAATGATGTAGAAGGGTAACGGTATGTGTTGGTATAACAACTGATCAGAATCACGTGCGAGGAGAATTAATTAAATAATCAAATAATATATTAATTTGATTTACTATTAATAATATTATTATTATTTAAAATGCTATGAGTGCTATACACGTATATATATATATATATATACACGTCTGTCAATCAATTGTCGATTAACAAATGTTTTATATTTAGACAGTTTGATCCATTGCAGTCACATGATATGATGGTTCATAGAATATGGCATGTGGTAGTATAACAAATGTAACCAATATGATCAAATCATTGATTAGACTTAAAATACCATTGGAAAATATCAATACGGTTATTGCTATTATGAAATATCCAATACTTTTATACAAACTTCTCGAAATGTTTATACTCTTTGCATTGTTGGAAAGAGAAGAAAGGAAATTCAAATTAAACGATTGGTATTGTGGTTTTGGATATATCAATCTGTACAAAACACCATAGTATACCATTCCAAATATAATCATTGATATGATTGAAGGTTGGAAACGAATAAAACATATGTATAGAATGAAATTGATGATAAGAACTAATAGATAGTTTAGTTGGAAATATTTCAAGTTCGGTACAACTCTTTGATGGAAAATGTTTGTTATTGAATAATACGATGATGTATCTGAATTATATGGTTTCGTAAAATGCTTATAGTTGAAAAACTCACTGTACAAGTTTCTATAATTTCTATATGGTTTCCCCAATTTGTGTGGTTGTTGCGATGATGACGATGATGATGACGATGATGATGATGATGACGATGATAACATACTTCCGTTACGTGAAAACAGGAAAGTGTACCATTGTAAGTAGTGTTTCATGATTCTTGTTAGATTTTCAAACACTTTAGATCTATCTTCTAAAACAATACTGCTGTTATTATTACTATTACTATTACTATTGATATTGTTAGAAGATGAAGAGTCTTTTGATCCAGTGGGGAACTGGCTAGGCACAAATGCAGAGTTCATTTTGTAATTCTCTTTCCCTTCCCTTTCTCTGTCTATACACTTTAGATCATTAATACGTATTGTTGATAGTTGATAGATAGACATTCAAAACCATAAAAAACCTCTTGTCAACTAACTAAGATTAAAAGAAAGAAAGAAAACAAAATAAAAATAAAAATAGAAATAAAAAATAAAAACGGTTACCCTCCAACCCGGCTGATTCCTTTTGGGTCGGAGATCAATTGATTAAACATCCATCACCTTCCAACAACGTATGACATGTTGAATCTTTTCTTCTAAGAGGAGAAGAAAAGAAGAAAGAAAAAATATTTGAAGAAAAAAAAAAAATAAAAAAAATATTTATACTCTTATTGTATATATATATAAAGTTTATAATTCTGTGTACTTTATACTGAGATATATAAAAAGAGAAGACGGTTGTTTAAGCAATAACACACCAAAGAATACCAAGAGATAAATATGGAATTCCCTCCACCAAGAGTTTTCAGAAACAACGATAAAGACACGTTCGGTCAATATACCGCTACAGTCAGATGGCCAATTATTTTACAAAACTGTATTGATGACATGAACAAGAGATTGTCGATGGATAAAAACAACGATATTTCAGACAATTCGTATAGTTTGAGTGAAAAAGATAAAAAAATAGGTTCGGAAATCGTTAATAAAATCGAACAATTTCGTTCAGCTATTTTAAACAAACCTGCTGAGACTTAAATTGCTCTTTTTGGTGAAAAAGAATTGGCTACAGAACCTGATTTGAAATATTTCAACGATCACTTGAATAAACACAACACCGTTAGTGAAGAAAATGCTAAAGGTACTAAAATGACTTGGGAAAACGGAGATTGGTTGTTTACAGAAATCTATTTATACCGTAACATTCATACTTTTTTCAGTAATAGTGGATCTGAATATTGGCAAAAATTTGATATTTTCAACTATTTGAAACAATCAACTTTTGAATCTTCATACCATGGTGTACAAGAATTAGCTAAATTCTATATCGATACTGTATTACCTGTTTTACAGAAAAAAGACGTTGCTACTGCAGATTTGAAAAAATTATATTTGGAATTTATTAATATTTCTCTATGGGGTAATGCTACAGATCTATCTTTATTGACAAATGCTACAATGGAAGATATCAAGAAAATACAAGGTTCAGAATCTAGAAAGTCGAACAGTGATAAAGTCCTAGTGGACCATTCTGAAAGATCGTGGAACTACATGCACGTCAATTCTTATAAAAACTTGGATTCTAAAGTCGACATTATCTGTGATAACTCCGGTTTCGAAGTGTACACCGATTTGATCATGGCTCTGTTCTTGATCGAAGGTCAACTAACCGCTAAAGTGGAATTACATATGAAAAACGTTCCATACATGGTTAGCGATGTTATGCAAAAAGATATCGTAACGTTGTTAAAAGATTTAAAATCTCCAACTTTTTTCGCAAAACACTCTCAACAAAAAGTTGCTGATCCATACTTGTTGAAAATTTCTCAAATATTAGAAGAAAAAATGAACTCTGGTTTAATTTTTTTCAACAATAGTCCATATTGGACCTCTTGTGACGATTACTGGACCATGTCTGAAACTAGTGATAACAAAGATGGTCAAGAAATGTTCAAATACTTGAATGAAACATCGTTGTTGATCATTTTCAAAGGTGATCTGAACTACAGAAAACTAACTGGTGACAGAACGTGGGATAGAACCACTCCTTGGAGAAACGCCATTGGTCCATTGGGTAAAAACGGTTTGCCTATGATCAGTTTGAGAACTTGTAAAGCCGATGTTGTTGCTGCTTTACCACCAGGTTGTGATGAAAAATTATCTGCAGAATGGGCAAAAGATCACGAACATGGAAGTTGGTGGTGTACAAGTGGTAAATGGGCTGTTGTTTGTTTTTCCTTTTAAGAAAAATAAAAATAAAGATTAATAATAATATATGCCTATATACATAAGCTTTTTTTTATTCTCTATATAATGACTCAATCTATTAATTCATTTGTGCCTTTCTTTCTTTTTTTATTTTTTATTTTATTTTATTTTTTTTGGTTATTTGAAAGTCCTATTTGTTGTTAGAACCAGGAGGTGGAGGTGGAGGTGGCATCATGGACATGAATAGAGGAGGTGGGAACATTGGAAATGGCATAAAGGGCATTCCCATTGGTGGTGGTGGAGGGTTCATCATTTTCAATTTTTTGTTTGCTGGTCCGTTCCCATCTTGTGCAGTAGCTCCTGCGTCTCCTGGACGACCTGTTGTAGTTCCATCCTCAGCAACAGCTCCGTTCAGTGCATTGGCTTTGTTACTAGATCCTTCATTTTCTTCACCTTCATCACCGTCAGATAGCTCTTCGTCGAGATCAAATTGAGATTTCCCCAGTTTCTCCTTTTCGTTAATGTATTCTTTGTGGTCCCTTATAAATTGTTTCACTTTTTGTCTGATCGGTTCATCTGGTTCCAAAGAGTCTAATAATACCTCTGTATCTCCACATACGGGACAAACAAAATCAGAATCTAGTAGGAAATCTTCCATCTTGTTTTTACTCACAATTTTCCCACAACAACTCGTTTTAACGGCTTCTTTTATCAAACCATTAGTCAGTGGACATTTCAACTCCTGTGGTAGATCTACAAAATAGTTTTCTCCCCATTTCGCATTCTCACCCTTGGTCAACTTTTGTTGCTGTTGTTTTCTCTGATAATCTTCCCTAGAACGTTGATCTTCCATCTGCACCACAAATTTCCCATCTTGCGTAACCATTAAATTCGTCGTGGCTAATTCTTCAGCACTCATATTGTTTGGATCTACTGTCACAGTTTTCAAGAATTTCTTTGGAATACCAGTGGTTCTTCTTATACGTTTCCCCTCCAAGATAGGATTGTTGTTTGGACAGTTTTTGATCCAATGATCTTTGGATCCACATCTGTAACAGATATAACCGGGAGGTGGAGGCGCATTTGACGATGGGTCGCTGCTGTTCCCACCAGCTCCACTGGGCTTGTTAAAAATAGGAGTGGCCTCACTCATCTCCTGCTGGGTCTTTTCCCACGCATTTTCTTGTGTAGCAAACATACTCGCAATTCTCTCTTCCTCTGTCATTCCTACTCCCTGCGATTGCTGCTGCTGCTGCTGCTGCTGCTGCTGTTGATGTGGTTGTTGTTGTTGCTGCTGCTTGCTGTGTGCATTAGGTTTAAAAAATCTAGGATTCCCTGTCACATATCTACTGGCATTCAAATTTCTCATTCCTCCGCCTACATGGTTGTTGTTACCACCTCCACCCATCTTTATAGCAGGTGATCTCTTCACTACGACAATACTACTTCTTGGGATAACAGACGTGTCATCGTCAAACTCTTCCATTGTGTCAGAATGGTACATTTTCAATTGGAAATCGTTCCCATCACCTAAACTGTTCATATTGATAATCTCTCTTTTCAAATCGAAAACAGTTATCCCTGTTCCATCAAAGGGAACACGAGAGACATCTTTTTGAGAGAAAAACTTGTAAAAAATCGTACTGGACATGTTCCGTTACTTCGTATATTGTATGGTGAGACTTCTTTTGGTAGTTTCTTTCTTGATATCTTGGGTAATTGATGAATTAATTATTTGTTGTTATACTCTCTCCTTCTAATGATGATGGTCATAATTCTACAAATTTGCAAAATCATTTCTCGATTTAAACAAAAAGCGGGTAACCTTTTATTTTTTTTCTCAATTTTTTTTTTTTTTTTTTTCTTTTGAAATGGTGTTGTGTAAGACAGAAAAGGAGACAAGAGTCGTGACGTTAGGACTTGACCTAATCTTACGAACTCATTCGTGTAACTGTTAGCTTAGACAGGTCATAAGATTGAACAGTTACTGGTATATTCTCATAGTGCAGTATAAGAGATACTCGGAGAAAACAAGACAAGCAGAACACATAACACATACACACACACAAACACAAACATGTCAAGCAGTACATATAATGAATTATACCGTCGTAGCACCGTTGGGTCTGCATTAGTGGATGCCTTGGACAATCTAATCAGTGAGGGGAGAATTGAGGCCAGTTTGGCTATGTGATGTTTAGAAGTCTTTGACAAAGTGGTTAGTGAGACTTTGAAAGACAAGACTGCTTCCAAAATGACAATCAAGGGGCATTTGCACACATATAGATTTTGTGATGACGTTTGGACTTTTATTATCAAGAACTGTAATCTTAAATTGGAACACATCAACGAAAGTCAGTCTGGTTCAAAAGACGATTCAGGTTCAACTACAAAAGAGTCAAAAAATAAAAATGCGGATATTAATACAGAGATTAAAACTTTGGAGTGTGACAAGTTGAGAATCGTTGCTTGTAATGCAAGAAAGAGTGGTGATTGATTTCATTATTTGCTCTTTTTTGCAAAAGAAATAAAATATAATAGAACATAACGAGCTGCTCTTCAAGATGAATCTATGACGCCTCTTCAAAAGAAACATAAATATTAGGAACCCAGAAAGGGAAGAGTAAAATAAAGAAGAAGAAGAAGAAGAAAATGGATAACAACACATATAAACACAAACGATCAGTTGCACATACCCCCAATTGTTATATATTAATTATGTATACTTAAATTAAACATCATCAGTGATTTGTGTATTTGCCGGGACTTGCACTGTGAAGTGTTGCCCAAAGTAGATCTACATTAAATATGGAAGTCACGTGTATTGTTATAGAATTTCTTATTCTCTCTTTCTTTCTTTCTTTAGCTGAAAGGGAAGAAGAAACACTCAGAGTCGATATATACTGTGGTGGTGTATTCATCCACTGCATATAGACACTATCTCAAGCAGAGACAGACAAATCATCACCTAGCAATCATGAGCAGCATAAGTCAAGAGTATACCTCGTTGATCAAACAGATTAAAACACAGGTTTTCAAAAGTCCTTACCGTCAAGACTCCAAAGAGTTTCAAGATGTGTTGACCAGTATATTTCAAAAAATGCTAACTTTCAAACACAAAATATTAACAGAACTGGCATTTTTTAGTGATAACGAGTCTTTGGATGATTTATCTTCTGCATCGTTAAAGTACATAGGCATAGACTATCATTTGGGTTATTTGATGTCGAAAAAACAAGCTGTCTTGGCCAAAGGTACACAGTCTTCGAGTTTCATGCTGAGTAGTAAGAACAAGTTGAAACTTGAATTTTTGAACAAATCAGTCCAGCTGTACATGCAGTTTTTGGTGACTTTGAACGATTACGAAATTCTAGACAAGACTTTGGCTAAAAGATTGAGTAGTTTCAAATTGGTTTTCAAGCCAACGCTAGATGAAATAACCAACAAGAATGTACCGAACAGTCAAGCCTTCCAGAGAGAATTGAAAATTGAAAGTTACAAAATCCAAAGAACTTTAGAGGCCCAATTAGCAAACTTGGAACAAAACTTAAGAGAAAAATATGGGAGTGGAGACAACAAGAATAAGGAGGATGGTGACGATGATGATTATCTCGAAAGTGGTGATGACGAATTGTTAAGAGAACTGTATTTGGCTCAGTTGACACAATTATCACACAGAGCGTTTGCCGAGGTGGAAGGGGACTTGTATGAAATAGATATGCTAAATAACTTTACATCCATGAACGCGATTGACGAACACCAAGAGTCGATCGAAAAACAAATGGAGGATGATAAAAACAAAAGATCAAAGGATCCAACAAAGTATACTGAAAAATTAGAAGTTCTAAACCAGCCATTGTTGTCCAAAACAGGTAAAGTGTTGAGGAATTTTACGCTTTTAGACAACAAACAGAAACTGCAGAACAAAGTGTTTGGGTTTGGCCAGTACGGCCCGACCATGTCCGTTGATGAGTTTCTAGAGGAAGAGTTTGCAAATGGTAATGTACTGCAAGGAGGCGGCGAAGATCCAAGCATGATGGATGACCGCATTGAAGAAGACAGTGAATCATGGGCCGACAAAGAAACTTACAAAGCAAGAGAATGGGATGCGTTCACCGAAGCAAATTCCAAGGGTAGTGGTAATACCATGAACAGGGGTTAGCCTGGTTCGGCTTAATAGTTTTATACTTCTCTTGTAAATATGTAATAAGATCGACATCAACTGTGAGTGGCCCATACTTTCTTCTGTTCCAGTCTCCCCACAACTCTCGACTCTGTGTTTGTTTACATTTGTGTACAGTATATTACACATCAGATTAACAGTTGGCTATGCACAGAAATACTACGTTGGCTATCCAAAAGTAAACAAATGCTCTATTTTTCAAGAGAGGTCTCAACTGTTGTGGCGCATTTTGTAATTTGACCACATTTTCGACAATCAATTATTTACAGGATTACCTTAGCATATAAGGACTATATAGACGTGTAGTCTCCACATACATCATGTCATATTATCCTCTAGGATCATCTCTCTTTCCTTAGTCGATAAACAAACATACCTCAACTAGTTTTATCAGTCGATCAAACTACAAAAGAAATACACACACAATCTCCAAAACTAACAAGACTTAAAACATATTTGTTGTAAATTCTAAAAACAATCTTAAACCTTTAAGAATCATTCTTAGAAAAAAAAAATATAAAATAAAACTTGTCAGATTGCCATTTGCACCCACCCATGTGAAACCTATCATCTTTGAAATGAATCCAAAGTACATAGATAGGGTAAAGATAATCGCGCCAATTTTTATTTTGAAACTTAATTAAAAGAATAAAAAAATAACAGGCAGAAAAAAAAACATAGTCCCTAAGGAGAGACCATAGCTGGGGCCAAAACACTTGTTTGGAATGAATAGAGCCAGTTCGGTAAATCTCCACAGATTACTTATCTCGTAACCCAATTGAATCAAACAAACCAAACCAC
>PTXO01000011.1:4082-131551 GCA_003020785.1 Hanseniaspora gamundiae
ACATAGAATACAACAATTATGACAAAGACAAGTCATAACAATAATAGTAATAGTAGTAATATAATAATAATAATAATAATAATAAAAAGAAGAATCATAGTAATGATAGTAATGGTAGTAATGGTATTGAAAATGTACATAAAGATGTTGATCTGTCTAGTGGTATCAAGAGTATATCTAAGATAGATGGTTTACCTATTGCTAATGTAAATATACCTGTATTTACTTCTAATGGTAATAAAAATGAGAAGAGTGATTTATTATTGGATAAATTACAAATTATAGATCTATCCAAAGTTAAAATATCATGGAAATTAAATGATTTTGTTATACAAGATGAAAATGATAAACAAGAAATTTCTAAAATGAATGATTTTTTATTGAAATGTATTATAAACAACGAATTTGGTTATTCAATTGATTATTGTATACAAGTTCTTATAGAATTGTTGAAATTGTTTATTTTTAATCTTGATTCAATAACATCACTTTTAATTGACAAAAATATTATTTATGAAATTGAAGATGGAAATGATAATTATAAAGAAGGTAATGAAAATCAATTGAAGATTAGACAACTATACTCTAAATTATACAGTACAGTGAACAACAACAACAATAATGATAAAAAAAGTAAAAATCCTCTTCTATTACAAGATCCAAAAGATTTTATAAATATTTTGAAAACAATCAATTGTATGCCGAATTCAATCAAAAATAGTGCAAAATGGAAAGAACTTGAAGCTTTTTTTATTTTCAAATATGTAGGGGATAACGATTTGGTTAAAAAAGAACTAGTCCAAGAATCAGAATATAGTTTCTTCAAAGATTTTTTTCATTCTGAGAAAAAATTCATAAGTTTTATACTGGGTGACTTATTCAAATACGTCTTACTAGTGAAAACACATACGGTTGAACAACAAGGTTCTATTGCCGCAAAAAAATTTGACATTTCTAAAACGAGAGAAAGTCTTTTACTCGCCGATATACTAAGTTCAATATCGGGAAATTTCAATTGCCATTCGTTATTTGGTTTAGAATATACATGGAATGTAGGTCATGATTTGCGTGAAAATATGCTTGTTTTCGAAGAATTCATATTGAAATTCTATTCGGATATAGACATTGATCTATCCAAAATTTTCGAAAAATGTCCTAATCACACTTGTAACACTTTCCACTATGATAAAATATACTACTTTGGTGAAAAATATCCAGTGTCTCCACTTATTAGTGAAGACTTCCACTCTAAAGACAATTTGCATTTCCCCACATTGATCAAAATCCTAGGATCCTCTTCCAAACAACATCCGTATCTTTGGAAAGTGGCAAATCTATTGATACATCTAGCAGATCCGGTAACCCAACTCTCGCCTACTGACACCCGCATTGTATCGTTAGACTATCTAAGTGATGTCTTTATAGGTTCGATATCCACTTTTCACTTTAACGAACATTGTAACACTCGTGACGGAACGGATTTTTTCAAAATATCAATGCTTCTACTGAAAATAATCAATTTCACACTCCCGGTATTGTGTTTGAAAGACTCTTACTACGATACATTGGATAAATTGCAACATGCCGAGTCCACTTTGAAAGAAGACAACTGGAAAGATTCAATCGAAAATTGGTTCCCAGTTGACATGGATATCACCACACTAGAAAATATCTACATGATGAATATATTGGCAACATTTTCTCTATTCAAAATTTCCAAAATTATTCAAAAAAAACTAGGTATAAAATACAACATTTCACCGTTTGCAACATTTTTTGTAAAATTATGGACTCTACAAACTTGTCAGATTCATTTAGGAATGTTTATCGATGAACGTGTAGCAAGCGAACAAAATGACTACAAGATCCCAGATAGTATCAAAGCAGTTATAAGGGGGAACGCTGCTTGTAGATGTGTTGTGGTTCTTTTCCTTCATTCTCAAGAAAACTATGCCAGAAGCGATAAAAAAGATGAAATAATTGATGGCAATGGATGTGACGATTTTTATGAGACTGTGAAACACGACTACGTGCATCAGTCTTTCAACTCTTTCATGTCTCCTCACGGTCGTAAATTGAGCAATGGAGAACTAAACATCGATGAGATGAAATACGAAATCATTACAGAAATTTACACCGACCAAAGGTACTTGTTGAACAAAGATTTTCTAGATGAAACACACGTTGAGACACCAAACACAAGTTCCATCTTCAAGTTTTTCTACTGGCCCCAATTTTCGTTCGACAACTATGACGAAGAGGCAAAATTCATGTTTGACTGGGAATACGATCTGTACAACCCAGACAACACCAATGATGGCATACCATCGTGTGCAGAAGCGAAAAGATGCTTTTGCATGATCAACGCCAACATCGATGATGATGAGGACAACGAATCAGACGTGGAAGACGACTATGACAGTGACTACTACTATACTGACATGAAGCTCGAAAAAAACGAAACAGCTGTAGCAACAACACCTTTGGAATTCACGTTGGATCCGGAGTATCCTCTCATGGAACCCAACGCTTTTGTTGTCAAGGAGTTGGCTCCCGGTTTCCAAAAGCTGCTTGAACAAGGCGATTACGCTGAACAAGTCAGGTACCTGAACACGCTAGTGGCATTTCACAGATCTTTGCAACAGAAAAGTAAAATGAGAGTCTTTAGAGATTTCCGGATCTCTTTGGCAAACAGCTTTCATGGAAACTATGAATATTTCTTCAAAGGGCTTCGTTCAAATTACGCTACACAGAAATTTACAGAAAGGATCTTGGATGAGTTGACTGTTGACCCTTTGAATTATAAACTCTTTTACCGTCTTTGTTCCAAATACACTGCACAGGATCTGAATTTCGTAGAGTACATGTTCGATCTTTTACTAAACAAGAGAGTCAACTTGAAAGACTCCGTGTTTCCCTACGTGTTCTCTGCTGTAGGAGGCCCGGTCCTCACCAACGAGCAGGGCTTCCAGTGTTTCTCCAGAATGATAAAGACTGTGCTTGAACTTGAAGGAGATGCGTCTCATGATATTGCAGGAATAGCTGCGATAAAAGAAAAGATTGGCGACTTTATCATAGAAAGTTGCAATTCCAAAACTTCAACCATCCACAAAGTATTTTCACAGACGTTTGACACGTACGTTGATTCCGAACACTCTGAGAAAGAAAACACGAGGTTTTATCTGAAAATGGACAATTTTTCTAATTGGTTGTTGAGTCTGGATGGTGAAACCTCCGAGGGTGAAGGTTCTTCAGACGTGGAAAAGATGGTCAAGCTCGCAAAGTCTAAATCTACTTGGATATACGGAACGCCATCGGTGAAGAGCCCATCCTTGGAGAAAAAGAGCGTCAATCATGTTGAGCAATCTTCGCTTCCGAATCAAATGGAAGAGAATCTTTATGGTCTTATCAACAACAAGGATGATTTCACAGAGTACTGGTCTGACATATGCCAACCGACAGAGCTCTATCAGGACTGCCGTATCGTGGACCACAACAAGTACGTTTATAAGGAGGGAATAAAACCTTTGGAGATGCAGCTCTCAGTTCCCCTGGTTGATCTCATTGATCCATAAGTAAACTGTGTAACACGCTTAATTTATCTTTGATTCCTAGCACGTAATACTGCACGTTTCTTTGCAATGCAACGTTTCCATCGTGTATCATGAGGAACTCCTGTTCCAATTGCATCAAAAGACTCTCCAGTTTGTAAGACTCTGATGGTACCTCGGTGTCTACTTGGCACGAGCGGTTCAGTTTGTAGTTTGAGATCAATGACAGGAATATATCAGTTCGTTCTTGCAACGACAGGTGTTTGTAGTAGTATAGTAATCGAGAAGTGAATGATTCTTGTTGTTTCTTAGTCAAACAAGCATCTATCTCCAACTGTTTGAATAATTTCTTATTCTCGTGTCTGATATCTTGATAAATAGTGGTTTTTTCAAGTTTTGATTTTGATACAACGTGTGCTAGATAATGAAACACTGTAGGACTATACTTTTCATCATCATCATCATCATCACTGGAAGCATCGGTGTATTCTATCTCAGCAGAGTTCCCCTATCTGCACCATTCGTCATACAAATCCCGCCTCTTGTCCTCATCACCACATATATAGAAATCCGAGTATCCGTTCAAAACTTTTAGTTGCAACTCCCACGGTTTGAAGGGATCAAGATTTGTTGTTTTGAACAATGTGAAATAGAACTCTTTGATTTCTTCCCAGGGTAGTCCGGAAGGGGGCGCTGGCTCTCCAACAACTTCTTCTTCTTCTTCTTGTACTTCTGTTGCTGATTCGATGACTTCGTTGTTAACCTTCCCAGCTGTAACTGCTCCAACATTGTTTTCTACCTTATTGTCTTTCTCCAATATTTCAATGTCTTCCTGGTGCTCGTCAACCTCGTCATCAGATGATGAGGAAGAGTCTGAATCATAGTTTGTAAGCAAACGTCTTTTCTTAAACATTGGTTTGGTCCGTCTCTCTCTGTACTCCTCCGATTTGCCCAAATTTACAACGCTGTGGAATCACTTTGTCTATCGAGATGCATGGGTTTGGATAAACATTTGCGACCTGGTCATCGTATGTCTCATCCAAGTTGTCACCCTGCCCAACGATTATTCACCTTTCTCAACTTTTCCATATTTTTTCTAACACACACACACACACACGGAAGAGAAAAAAAAAGGCTAACCAGAAAAGCGATCTTTCACCACATAAAGGGTGGCAAACACATTATAGAGATAGCTCTGGACAATACCAAACCAACCAAAGACAACACATAAACAAGACAACACACGCAATGGGTTCTAGAAGATACGACAGCAGAACAACGATTTTCTCACCAGAGGGGAGACTATACCAAGTGGAGTATGCCTTGGAGAGTATTTCGCATGCCGGTACTGCAATTGGGATCATGTGTACAGACGGGATTGTACTAGCCGCAGAACGTAAAGTGACAAGCAAGCTTTTGGAGCAAGACGGGAACTCGATGGAGAAACTATACAAGTTGAACGACAACATTACCGTTGCAGTTGCTGGGTTGACCTCCGATGCCGAGACTTTGATTGAAACTGCAAGACGGTACGCACAAAACTATTTGAAAACCTATAACGAAGAAGTGCCTGTGGAAAACTTGGTGAGAAAACTGAGTGACATCAAACAGGGATACACGCAACACGGTGGGTTGAGACCGTTTGGGGTCTCTTTCATCTATGCCGGTTACGACGACAGATACGGGTACCAGTTGTACACGAGTAATCCAAGTGGTAACTACAGTGGGTGGAAGGCCATAAGCATTGGTGCCAACACAAGTGCTGTGCAAACACTATTGCAAATGGACTACAAAGAAGAAGGTTTGGATTTGGAGAGTTGTAAGTCTCTTGCATTGAAAGTTTTATCCAAGACCACAGACTCATCCGTACTAACGTTTGACAGATTAGAGTTTGCCACCATAACTAAAGATGCCACATCGGGGAAAATCGTTCAAAAAATTTACAAACCCGATGAAGTGGAAGCTTTGTTAAAGGAAAACGACTTGACCAAAGACGACCTGTACAACAAGGACGACGATGACGTGAGAATGTAGAGAGGCGCACTTATTTTGAATATATATATATGTGTGTATGTATGTAATTGATCTTTGTACAATGACGACTACCATGTATACACATACCTAGCCACTCCTTCTGTAGTATAAGAGCTTCCTTTTTTGATATTTACTGCTTCGATTAAAAAATAAAATATAATCATTATCGTGGAAATGCGTCGCACGATTGCGTCAGCTTATTTTTTCGTGTTTGATTACAAAAAGTTCCTACAAAGACAGCAAGAGAGAGAAGTTTCTACGATTGAACGTTTTTAAATGGTGCAATACGGCGGCTATTAGAGTTGTACACCCAATAAAAAAGAGAGAAAAAGGACCCCGAGCATCAAGCAAGCACAGGATGGTCAACACAAGTGAGTTTGAGTGGAAGGACAGTTCGTACTTCACACCGCCGTTTCCCTCACTTTACTGGCCCATCAACAACGAGAAGTACTCGCTTTCGTATCTCTACTATATCCCCGACATCTGGTGGTTCACTACAAGTTGGACGGTTATACTTTTTGCTGGGTTCTACGCTATAGCAGCAATAGTGGTGCTTGTCTCGTACAGACGGACATTTCATCCGCACTACCTCCTCTGGTTTGTACTCTATATCGTGCTAGGCTGCATCCATGGGTTGGTCAGCGGGACCGTTATTGGGTTTACTATTGGTGTTATGTACAGAGCAGGTCTATTTGCCATGTCTACATGGATCCCGCTATGTGTGGCTGTAGCCCAGATATTTCTAAACGTCATTTATACCAGTCAAACGTTTAGCATCACGCTATGATATGGGTATCGGTATCGGTATCGGTATTGGTATTGGTATTGGCTAATCAAAAATAGGCATAGTCACGTGATGTGGCAGTGCACCTGGACATTTTTATTTTTAGCAGCATCGACAAACAAAGAGGCGACGCAACCCGCACATCCCAGGCTTTTCGTTGTTGTTTTTTTCTGCCTCAGTGCCTCGTGTGTGTGTGTGAATAGGTTAAAGGGGGAAGAGGCTTTTTTTTTTTCCACTTCTCCTATTTGGAAAATGGAATGATTGGCAATTCGTATAACATATGTTCGAGATAATTCTTGTTAGCCATTGTTCTCTCCGAGGTTGTGGCATGTGTGTGAATATGTATATATATAGGAGGAGGGGGATATTTTTGATATTTTGATATTTTGGTATCTACTGAGAATTTGATTGTCCCGTATAAAGGTAAAAGAAAAAAAACCCCAAAAGAAACCTAAAGCAATATAAACAAAAACATAATGTCAGCTCAACAGTCTGTCGATAATATCAAACTCGAATTAAAAAAACTACAAGAATCCGGACTGGTCTCTGGTGATTTAAAATCACAATTTGACTCTTTGTTGGCTCAGATCAACACTACTCCATCACCTACTTTGGAATACGTGGAAGCCATCTATGCCTTCCAGGCTCAACAGGCTGGAGACTTGAACTTGAATGTTGGTGACAAGATTCAAATTCTAGAAAAAATTAGTAAAGACTGGTACAAGGGGAAATCCGGTGATCATGTTGGTGTTTTCCCGAGTAATTACGTCAAACCGGCCTCTATGGCAAGCAGAGAACAGCCTGGAGTGCCAACGGCTCTTCCACAATACTCACAGGCTGTTGTGTCTCAACAACAACAACCTATAGGCTCTCAACAAACTGCTTCTTCTAGCTCGAGCTATCAAGCACCACCTTTCCCACCTCAAAGTACAAACTACTACCAACATCCTCTACAACAACCACCACAACAATACTATCCTCCTCCACAACAACAACCTATGCAACAACCTGTGCAGCAACCTGCTCAACAAGAGCCTGCTAAAGAAAGTATGCTGTCTGGTATCGGGGGCAAACTAGGTAACGCGTTTGTGTTTGGTGCTGGTGCCACTTTGGGTGGTGATTTGGTCAACTCTATCTTTTAGTTTCACAAAAAAAACTCACTTTTGTTTCTTTAATAACATTTTTTTTCTATATACACGGTAATATATAAGTACATATCGCAGGCTTTTAGGAAGCTATTTAAAATATTTACCATACGTTCTGTCCAACCTCTGGAACTCCATTCTAACCAATGGGAAGTTGAACCTTTCGTGGAAAACGTGGAAAATATCGTTTTCCCAATCGCTCAATCTCTTCTTGGGAATGTATTTCAAACCATACTCACCGAAATTGTCCAAATCGTAGATGAACGACTCGTCCTCTTTCAAACTGTCCTGCTTTTCAAATTCTTTGTCATTGATAAACTTCATCAATTTGTTCAAGTAGATCAAGTAATGATCGTTCACAGTTAAACTATCCCTGTTGAAAAAGGAAAATATTTTTTTGAATGCAAAAAATGGTGCATTGTAGAAAATCGGTTTGATCAAAAAATTGTAAATAACCCAAACTGTCAAAAATGCAGGAGAGATAGCCACAAATTGGAAAACCAACTGTTGTGATTGTAAAATCTTGTCAATAGAGTTCAACCCAAAATCAGCTTCCACTTTGGCTCTTTGGATCAACACCAACACACTCTGTATCAACCCTCCGTTCATAATGTTCATCCACGGATTCTGGACTTGCTTTTCGTAGTTTTGGAAAAAACTCTGCTCGATTGCGTCGACCGAGTTTGCAGTTCCAGCAGCCGTCACGGACCCCTTTGAAGCAACGTTTTGCATCATTCGGATCATAGAGTCATATTCCACCTTCATGGTATCTTTGTTTGAGATCAACGAGTCGGTTTCCGAGTGCGAGATCGTTTTCCAGATTTTAATAGAAGGTTGAATGATCCAGTTGATGACCAACCCTTTGGTAAAATCAATCACTTCGTGCTGGACAAACTTCGCAATTCTGACTCTATTGAGCCAGATCTGTGTCATCTTGTAGGGCAAATACTGCGATGCAATGAGCAGCGGCAACCACCATTTTTCCAGTGTGGAGGGTTGCAAAGATTCAATAATTTCGGAAACCGTCATGGAGCTATCCGCGCCCAATGACAAGTCCCCGCTACTCTTCTCGTAGTTTTGGATGCTTTTTTCAAGAATGGATAAAAGGTCGTGCTTCCGCTGTTTCAGCACTGCTATGTTGGTGTTTATTTTCCCATACAACAAGTTCAACACTATCTGGTACGACAACCCATTTCTCTTCTTGTTGATCATGTTCATCAATCCGTAGCTTCTGACGTTGTTGAACTGGCTATATATTTTGAACGGTAAAATCTGCACGTTGTACACAACACCGTAAAGTTTGTTTGACTTTAAAGATTGGAAATACTGCAAGTCTTTTTCTGTTACTTTCAAATTTTCTAAGCACTTGATGATGTTCAAGTACCACGTGAGAACTCCCTCATACTGGTCCTTGTTTGGAATGTCGTTTTTGCCTTTGAACAACTCAAGCAGTACGTTCAAGTCTTTGGTGATCTTGTTATTTTTTTCTGATCTCGACGCAGAGGATGATTTGATGTTGAATGTGTAGTTGTTTCTGAGCAACGATAGCTGATTCTTGATCGTGGAATCGCTGGTAGGGTCATTGATGTCTATCTCCTCGTTCAATTTATTGATCACGTCGATCAAACACCTTTCAAAGATCATTTTCTGCTTGGTTCTCCCTGTCTATGCTCGAGTGTGTCAAATAATATGTAAGAACGTACTTAGACTTCACGATGTTAAGAAAATCAAATAAAAAAAATAAAAAAAAAACCACTCCTTAAAATAAAAAAAACAGCCTGGCGCTTCGGGCAGTGACGCGTTCAATCATTGAAGCCATTCTAAGTTACCATCGCTGTTGTGGGTCTTCCATACTTTCAGGTAGTTTCTCAAATGAGTGCTCATTTTAGCAATATCGTTGTCAAACTTTGACTCACAGTACCTGTTCAAAACATTAACGGTTTCAATATTGGTGTCACTGTCTGCGGCTGCCCCGTTTTTCCTCGACGACTCCTTTTGTTTGTTTAAAGCGGCCAGTGTTTTCAAATAAGCTTCGATGATTGGCTTCCTCAGCCGATACAGGGATTTATTCGGTTCTTGCTCTCTCCAAAGCTTGTCGTGTTTTTTATTCATTATGTGGATCGAAAGATTCCCTTTTGAAGGGTCGGGAGAGTACCATTCGCATACGATATTTGCGATTGGCAATTGCTCGTTAGTGTCAAGCGTGAAGTTCTCAACAACTTCCAGGTCTTGCTGAGCAGGTTTTGAGCTAGCGGGTGTTAATGCCGGCTTCTTTCTAAGTGGTTCTAATGGTGATTCTGGTGTATCTATGTTTTTTTTGGTGGACGGCTGAATGTTGGTATGTCCGTTTGATGTTTCCGTATTGCTGTTCAAAACTCCTTCTGTCGAACTCCTTAGGTCTTTCAATATGTCTCTTTTCAACTCTACAGCTAGCCCGGTTCTCAACTCTGACATCAGTTCACTCTTCAAAAGAGAAAATTCTTTTTGAATAAGCGATTTGATCATTTGTTGTAATTCTTCTTGATCTTCCTGTTCCTCCTCTTCTTCTTCGTCGTCTTCTACTTCTTCTTGCTCGCTATCTGAAGACACTCTTTTCAAGTTGTGTTCGGCCAACTGTTGTTCAACCATGGCTTTGACCATTTGCTTCATTCTTTCAGGCATAAAATCACTACCTTGAATAGCTCCTGGATCACCACTTAGATTGGCTATTCTAGGAGGCTTTTCAACCAAATTGTTCATCTGATTCAAATACTTGTCCCAAATCTTAGACCCATGCTCATCCTTTTGGTACTGTTTACAAGTTTTTTGGTAAAAAGCCAAGTACTCATCGGACACTAAAAAGTTGTTCTCCGCTTTGAATACGTCGAAATAAGGGAAAAACTTGTGTATAACAGGCAAAAACATTAAAAGCTTTTTACTAATAACCTCCCAAAACTCGCGCTCATTTGGATTCTGCAGTTTTACTTTGAACTCTTTGAAAATCGGTTCGTACAAGTCTTCCGGTAACGATTTCCATTGCTTCATCATGAACGCGTTTCGCTTTTTGTCTTTGTCGTTACCCAGAAAGTCAAATAAAAAGCCCAAGACTGTGTCAAAATCTTTGTTTGGCGTTGTTTTATCATCAACTTCAAATGCTGAAATGTTCCAGAAAAAGGTGCTATTGAGACTGCTAGTGTTGTTTATAGTGTCTATAGTTTTTGGGCTTGAAGGTTTGTCAAGTTTCTTGTTGAAGAAATAGTTTTTCTTGTACGGTTCAGTCAAGTACTGGAATGCACATTGGTAGTAGTGACTCATTGTGTCGTGGGATATGCTTTTATCAATAAACCTACCCTTGATAAGCGGGTAGTCTATTTTTGGCTTGATTGCTTTGTTCTCCGTCGTAGTGCTGCTTCTCAAAGCCGGATCGTAATGCTTCAATAAATCACCGGCGTAGTTGTTGGATCCGTACACTCTCAAAAAGAGGTAAACACTTAGACAACTCACTGGGCACGCAAACATGTTTGTTGGCATGCTCGGCAAAATGAACATCTTATCGGTACTTTTGTCAACTGGGAACTTTACCAAAACATTAAAAACATCTTTGTTTGGTCCACTAGGAACAATTTCCAAGTGATTGAGTTTAATCAACTCCCTATGTTCGAACTTCACATTACCGTAGTACTGAATGTTGAAGTCAATCAAAAACTTCAGTTTTTCCAACGAGTTTCTGAAAATTGAGCTCTTCATGGCGTTCAATTTTTCTGTGTTGTCGTTATAAAAATTGACACAGATCTTGTCAAGCATGCTGTTCTTGGAATTAGTTGTGCTGTTTGACAGGGGTACCTTGACGTATGACAGAAACGATTCTACAACGTGGTAATTTGGGATTTCCATCAGTACACCATCTTTACTACCAGTCTCAGAAGTTTCAGAGAAAACAGTGATCATATTGTAGAGTAGTTTTAGTGATGGCACGATTTTTTGCAAAGATATAAAAGCCAAGCTCTTGTCCTTTGCTTCTGTGATGACGTGTATCATGAACAAACACACCTTATACGCGTCAATCTTGATCTTTGAGTAGTCGATCTTCTCTGCAGCAAGACTGTGCGGGGTTGTCGTCTCGGAGTTTGTGTTGTTGTAGTGGTCATTGAACCATTGAACATATTGCAAATGGTACAGCCTGTACTGGTACAGCTTTTTCGTGCCCATGTTCTGCGCCTGCAACAGCTGTTCGACCTTGCTTGACATTTCGGTTGCTTGGTTTTCTCTCTGTATGTATGTGGTGTCTTTGTTCTTGAAGCATTGAACAGACCGTGAATATGTTTGTTGATCAAGAGTGACATGCTTACGCGGTTAAAAATTTCAATGATGGAGACAAAGAGGGTAACCACGTTTGTTTCACGCGAAGCAGCAAGAAATAAGAGACCGCATCAACACAACGATGTTGAAACAACTGACGCTGCTTGATCAAAGAAATGTAACATGGATGGTAGATTAATTAAAGTTCAAGTACATACTTATATATATACATTTATTTACTTCTAGAAATAATGAGCTTATAAAGCATATCTGAAGTGTGGATTTTCAAAATCAGTGATGTCGTAAAAGGACAAATCTTTTTCTTCACTAACGTCTTCTGGGTGTTCTAGAGCCCATTGGTCTCTTCTTTTGTTTTCGCTCCAGTTGACATAGTACAAGACCCCTAGTACAACCACACCTGCCCAGTAGCACGCAACCATGGCGATCTTACCACCGACGTAATTAGGTGCTTGTTTTGCAATAAAAGTATGTGTACCAGCAATATTACTTGCTGCGTAACTCATCAAGAAAATGGAGTTTGCAGTCCATTTCTTTGTGTACCCTAAAGTGTTTGAGGCGACATTGGACATGATGCAGACAAAGGCTACTGGGATCAGACCGGTTAAAAACACACCAGCCAGTCTTGCGTACTTATTGTGTTTGGCAAACGCAAGCATACAACTTGCCACACCACAAATGGCATTGGCTAGGATCGCCATGAATAGTCTATCACCGAAAAATCTGATTTTTCTAGCGTGCAGTTTTTCATGAATCCATGCAAACAACGGAACACCAACAAAAGAAACCATACCACTGATCAGATTCATTTTCAATGTTTTCTCTGTGGTGAATTGGAAATCCTCTTTGATCAGTATAGATTGGAAATTGGTTAGGGCCCCATTTGGAATTTGAGATGTGATACTGTACAAGAAAAACAACCAGGTTCTAATATCAACCAAGGCTTCTCTGAACTGTCCCCATTTCCAAACATTATTACCAAAACCTTGTTGAGTACTTTTGATTATTTTCACAACCATCAATTTTTCTCTTTCGTTTAAAAACCAAGCTTTAGAGGGATCATTAGGAACATGCAACAAGATAACAAATGCCAAGAAAATCGTACTTAGACCAGTGATAATAAACAGCAGTTTCCATGTGGCAATACTGTATGACCCATCGTGTTTGTATAGTCCAAGGGCAATGCAGTTCCCCAAGATGGTACCGAACCCATTACAACCAAACCACAAACTCAATCTCAAATAGATTTCAGAAGATTTCCACCACGAACACGAGATAATGGTATAAGCAGGAGTAATTGCACTTTCAAAAAAACCTAAAAGAAATCTCAATGCAAGAAATGAACCATAAGTGATATGTGGAGCACCTTGGACGGCCAAGATGACCCCCCATATGACAACGATAGACCCGAATACCGGAATCAGCTGTTTACTTTTTTGCAACAACGGTGGGAACACAAATAACCCTGCAATGTACGCATAGTAGAAAATGGACGCCGCAGTAGCATACTGTTCACCGTGCATATGTAGATCTCTTCTCAAACCCAGAATAGAGTTTAAAGAGATGGAAATTTTATCAGCAAATTGCAAAGCATACGAAAGCATGAACAGCGGCAACATGTACAAATCGATTTTGTTCAGCAATTTTTTATCTTCACCAGGTTCCAAAACCAACTCATCAGCAGCAGCAGCCAATTGCATGGCTTTGTCAAGAGTCCCATCCAGTTTGACCACTTGGTGTCCACTAGTAGGAGAAATCACACTACTGATGTCATTACCCTTTTCGTTATCAAAGGCGTCTTCTTGTGTTGTAGTCTTGTTGCTCTGTAACTTTGTCTTGGAAAGTGAGCTTCCACTACTCGATGTGTATATATTGTCTAACTCTGGAGTTGTCATCTTATGGTTTTTTCAACTTTGTTATTTTTCCTATACAATTGAGAGTTAATAAACAATTGTATTACCAAACAACATTTCTAGAAAAATATTATCAACTCTATTTATACTTGAGAGTAATAAAAAATACTACATCTCTCTCTCTCTCTCTCTCTCTCTCTCTCTCTCTCTCTCTCTCTCTCTCTCTCTCTCTCTCTTCTTGGTCATTCTTGGTATTCCACGTATATAACAATAAAGCTCATCGCCGTTTTGTTCACCAAATAAGTGTGTATAAAAGTAAAGAAATATGATGCCTTGCGACTACAAGCACATAAAACGCAATATCACGTGTCTTGGTTGTGTTCTTTTGGCAAACGTGTATATATACAGAACGCCCGAGTTAGATATCACAGAGAGGGAAAAATAAGAGAAGAACACTGTGAAGCTTAGGAAAATGTACCACCACTGAGATTAACTAGTCGTGTATTATCAGTATTGAAGTCTGTCTGATGTGGTGTTGTCTTTTTGTCTTTGTTGTATATGTGGTGGGTATATGAAAATAATCTAGAAAATTGATAATGCGCAGTTTAATGTATATACAAACATGACACATCTCTTGGTATCACCCACGATGCACAGTTTGCATTAAGTCCGCGCTTATAACACTATAAGATATAAAGTTAAACTTTGTGTGATACTGTACACATAGAGAAAAGGCAAAACGTCCCATATGTGTGTTATATTGCACACACACACACACACACACACAGTGGTGCTATTTTCTGGTTCACAACAATGGTGTTTCTTTCCAGTCTACTCATCACAGTCTTTGTTCCGTGTACCTTTTCACCACAACTAGGTGTAACAATAATATAAAGATCAAGTGTCGTCATAGCACGTGATGGTGTCGAAGTGTGTACCAATTTTTGTTTATTTGTTTTGTTTTTTTTTATATCGGATATTATCTACCGCTTATACAAGAAATGTCGAATGTGTTTAACTGTTAAAGTATCCTTCTTCAAAGAAGAATGTTTATATTTTTATTACAACCATGGTACTGATAGCATTGAGTAATAATAATAATGATATTATTTTGAATTTGAAGAAAACGATGTATCAGAAGTGCTTATATACATATATATACAAATGAATAATTGACATTGGTCGTATGCTATGAACAAGACATAGCCACACGTGACAGTGCCTCTTTTGGCCTTTCTTTTCTTACAAACTCTTACGAGGACTCGTTTGGACCCCTTATCTCCTATCTCATCTGTGTTGACACTCATCGGATTCTTCTTAACGAGCACATACTTGTGAAACACATGGAATACGAAGAGACGGCCAAAGGGTTTACTTCTGTTACAAATAACTCAAACGAACCTCAACATTAATAATAATTATAATAATAACACTAACCATCGGAAGCACACACACACACACACTCTCTCTCTCTCCTTCACTCACAGAGTAGACTAATCACAATTATTTCTGCAGTTGTAGTCAACCTACTATTCGAGATACAAATATTCATATAAAAACAAAAAATTCGCGCAGAGGAGGCTTTCTGAGTCAGCCTGCCTCGCAGAGATAAAGAGGAAGAAGGAAAAAAAGAGCGTAAAACAGGCTAAGCCGAGTCTCCAGGCAGAAAAACAATGAAAAAGAGAGAGAGAGGGAGAGAGAAAAAACACAAAATTACCTCTCTCTGCACAGAAAGACCAGTATTTCCCAGAAGGAGGGAAAAATTATGCAGGCAGAAAAAGACTGAAATACGGGATTAATTAAATTGTTTTTTTTTCATTTATTCATTTATTTAATTACTTATTTGTTTGTTTGTTTTGTTGTATCTAGAGATACTTCTGAGTAACTACCTGAGCATCAATTCTATTAATTACTTTTTTCCTCTCGTTGCTTCTTGCAAGAAGAGAGAGAGAGAGAGAGAGAAAGAGAGAGAGAGAGGGACCTCTCTTGTTTCTCATTTCTTCAGTTGTCTGGAAGTAGTGCAGGTTTGTTTAGATTCGTTTAAAAGGGTTGTTTGAGTGATTAATTGTATAATAAAAAAAATTATAGAAAAGCATGGGAACGACTTGCCAAATCAGTACTATATCATCAACAAATCATATAGTCTGTAAAATAGGAACAATGATTGACTACTTTCTGCGTTCCTCGTTCAGATTGTTTTTTCTCTTTCTTTTAAATCCCTCTTTTAAGATCTATTTTGATGAGACAGTAACAATTTATTCACAAGATTGAGTGATTTTAGGATATTAGAGATGACTCTCAATTGGAGATGATGATGATGATATTGTTGTTGTTTGATTGTTCAGTAGAACGTGAGTTATTATATTTTCTTCTTTCGAGATATTGTTTTTAAAGTTATCTCCTATCTAATTTATTTATAGTTCGAGTTTTTTTTGTTTTCTTTTTTTTTTCTATTTTCCATTTCGCTCTCTCTTTACATTCATTAATTTGTTTGTTATATATCTCAAATGGGGTATTGCTTATTTTTGAGAAAACTGCATTCGACCTTTTCATATATATATACACACACATATGGGTTGTAGTAGTTCAATATCATAATTATAAATTAGGGATTCGTTATATTATTTATATATACACTATTATAGTAAACAACTATATAAGAAACACATTGAAAAATGAACGAAAAAGATAGTTTGGAAATGAAGAAAACAGAGTCTACTAGTAGTAGTACTATAAATAATAATAACGATGAGGTGGCTAGTTTGAGAACTGAAGATTCTGGGAAAAATCCAATTCATCAAATACAACCTGCTACAGAACAACAAATACAACAACAAGAGGAACAAGAGAGTATCAACTCTGTGGATTCTTACGAACAACCACCAGAACAGTATATGCCCCAACAGTTAGTTGGGAACGACGACGATGACGAACAAGATCTGGAAAGAAAGGGTACTGGTGGTAATGTCAACAGAAGAACAAACTCTTTGAGATTGACGCATACAGAAACCGCAAAATCGATGAGTAATCTGGGTATTTCAGCAGACATCCAAATGCACCCAAACAACACGATGATGTTGCCTGAATCTAATAGACCGTTGATTTTCCCAGAAGAATATACTTTGGAAACGGAAACCGGGTTGGTTCCAATCACAACTTTGCATTCTCTAGGGAGAGGTGCTAGTGGGAGAGCGAGTATAGCTGATGAAGATATGAGTTTGAACAGACGTGTCACAAGAGGTGCTCTATCAAGAACTTCCACTTGGGTCTCTTCGATACTAGACGAAGA
Organism: Hanseniaspora gamundiae; assembly: GCA_003020785.1. NCBI lineage: Eukaryota > Fungi > Ascomycota > Saccharomycetes > Saccharomycodales > Saccharomycodaceae > Hanseniaspora > Hanseniaspora gamundiae. The sequence goes on from PTXO01000011.1 coordinate 21,035, forward strand.
CAAAGGTGACCAAAGCGCTTTGCAAGATCCAGAAATCGAATTTGTTACATTCACATTAAACGATCCAGAAAATCCTCACAACTGGTCTTTGAAAATTAGATGGTTGTACACTATTTTGTTTAGTATATTGGTTATTGCAGTTGCATACGGGTCAGCATGTATTGCTGGTGGGTTAGGAACTGTTAAACACAGATTCAACGTTTCTGATGAAGTGGCTATTTTAACCGTTTCTCTAATGGTTTTCGGTTTTGCATTGGGTCCATTGATTTGGTCGCCTGTTAGTGATATTTATGGTAGAAGAGTTGCATATTTTGCCTCTATGGGTTTATACACAATTTTCAACATTCCATGTGCATTGGCTCCAAACATTGGGTGTCTATTAGTTGTTAGATTTTTGTGTGGTGTTTTCGCATCTTCTGCCTTGTGTTTAGTCGGTGGGTCTATTAGTGATCTTTTTGAAACCGAAACTAGAGGTAAAGCTATTGCCTTTTTCGCATTTGCTCCATACTGTGGTCCTGTTTTCGGTCCATTGGTCAATGGGTTTATTGCTGTTTCTACTGATAATATGAAATTGATCTTTTGGGTCAATATGGCCGTTGCTGGTGTTATGTGGATTATTTCCAGTATCATTCCAGAAACTTATCAACCAGTCATCTTAAAGAAAAAAGCTGCAAAATTAAGAAAGGAAACAGGGAATCCAAAGATCATGACTGAACAAGAAGCTCAAGGTTTGACTTTGAAAGAAATGATGGTTGCCTGTGTTGTTAGACCTTTGTACTTTGCCGTTACTGAACCTGTTTTGGATATGATGTGTTTCTACGTTTGTTTGATTTATTCTCTATTGTATGCATTTTTCTTTGCATATCCTGTTATTTTCGGTGAACTATATGGTTATAAAGATAACATTATTGGATTAATGTTTATTCCAATTTTATTGGGTGCCATTGGTGCTTTGTTTACCACTTATTACTGTGAATTGCAATATTTGAAAATCGCCAAATCGACAAGAGCTCCAACTCCAGAAGATAGACTATTGGGTGCCATGATCGGTGCTCCATTTGCGGCCATTGCTCTTTGGATTCTAGGTGCCACTTCTTCAAAGGGAATCATTTGGGTTGGGCCTGCATCTTCAGGGTTGTGTTTCGGGTTTGGTATGGTTTTGATTTACTACTCGTTGAACAACTACATTATCGATTGTTATGCTCAGTATGCCTCGAGTGCATTGGCCACCAAAGTTTTCCTAAGAAGTGCTGGTGGTGGTGCTTTCCCATTGTTTACCAGTCAAATGTATCACAAATTGGGTCTACATTGGGCCAGTTACTTATTGGCATTTATCTCCACTGCAATGATTGCTTTACCTTTTGGTTTTTTCTACTACGGTAAAACTTTAAGAAACAAGCTATCCAAGAAGGATTATTCTCTACACGAATGATCTCTTTTATAATGTGTGTATGTATATACAAATTCTTTAATTAATTAATTAATGATATCAAGCGCACGGGTCACCTGATGATGGTGCTTTTTTTTTTTACAACCCTTAGAGGCGTTGAGGTATTAAAGAGAGAGAGAGAGAGAGAGAGACCCTTAAACGTAAGCAACAAGAGATCGACCATACGCTTATCAAAGGCTAATACAGCAGCAATAGATAGTCAAGGAGATGAAGATTGTGTTTGCTCTTCTTACATTGGTGCTCTGTACCAGAGTTTTCTGTGAGATTTTAAACGACATTCCTTCGTACATCTTTGAATATGCACCTCTGGTATATCTATACAGTGAAGAGAGGTACAATCCAACAGATATCAAAGAATATGTACAAAAATTCAAAATGACCACTCATTATGAATATGCTCAGGATAAAACCAAGAAATTTATTCTTAAATTTAACGACGATATGGAAGATTTTTTGACGATCAATATGACGAATTTACGTAAAAACTATACCGTTTTGAGACCTGATGATTTTACAAAAACTGATATACTTCAAGTGGTTGATACTAAAAGTGGGGAAATGAACAATACGATAGTAATATCGAGTCGTTCATGTGTTTTAGAAATGGATAATTTCGATTATACATATCCTAGTATTTTACTTGGAGAAAAACCAAATTCTTTTGGATACGTTAAAGATGCACATTCTGTACTTCTTGTTAGAGACCATGGACCTGAATCTCCATTTGTAGATGCATATTGGTTTTATTTCTATGGATTCAACTTGGGAGCTTTTGTTTGTGGAACAGGACCATGGGGTAATCATCTTGGTGATTGGGAACATAGTATTATGCGATTTCGTAAAAAAAACAATAAAGATCCATTTCAAAATAGTATACCAGAATCTGTATGGTTAAGTGCACATGGAGGTGGATTTGCATATAGATATGAAGCATTAGAAAAATATAATAGTAATATGGGAGGTAAGAGACCTATTATATTTAGTGGTAAGGGAACACATGCCAATTATGCAAGTGTTGGACAACATGCACATGATGTTCCATTTTTTTTCAGTGCATTAAGTGATTTTACAGATCGTGGAATTATATGGGATCCAAGTAAAAAAACATATGCATATTCATTTCAAGATGATCCTAAAGAGAAACCAAATAATGCAGAAAATATTATTTTTAAACCATATAGACAATGGGAAATAGATACATTAGGTTCACCAAATTGGTTATTATACCATGGAAGATGGGGAAATTTACAACTACCATTATCTGATAAGAGACAGCATGTGATGCCGTTTCAAAAAACTTTTATTGATGGACCACAGGGACCTATTGGAAAGAATTTACAAAGAGAACAAATTTGTCAAAATATGTATCACAATAACAACAACATTTATTGGAATTTGCTCAAGATAGGACCTGGATGTCAGATCAGAAGAACGATAAAGAGGGGACAGGGATTGGATGCGGAAAGCAACGATATCGTTGGTGACAACTGTGGAATCATGCTCTACAAGATAAAACCCAGATGGCTAAGGCATCTAGTCGAGTACATCACGTGGAGAGGCATGTTCTGTTACTTCATGGAGTACTTTACTGGCTAATTCTGTGTGTGTATATTTCATACCTGCGTGTGTGTGTGTGTGTGTGTCTACTGGAATACTGTTCGGGTACACTAATATTGCATATATATAGATATTTACAAAACGAAGAAGAAGAAGAAGAATAAAGGTCTCGATCTTTATTACTATTTTCATCACTAAAAATACGTCAAATTCCTTCCATAATTAACATCTCCTAATTGAGATCATGTCTACCAATTACAAAACGATATTCCCCATGTGAGAGAGAAAATGAAAGAGAGAGAAAGAGAAAAAAGAAATGTTTAATCATCTAACTTCTCTCTTACTCTCTCTCTCTCTCTTTCTCCGTTTAATAACGTTGATTAAAAGCATTCTTTTTTCCCCACAGAAAGAAAGAGAGAAAGAGAGAGGGCAGTTTTTTTTTTTTTTCTTTTTCGGTCTTTTCAATGTTTGTGTTGTTTTTTCAAAAAAAGAAAAATTCAATATCGAGTTTCACATTGAAATTTTTATTTCGAATAATTTGCTAAAAATAAATTATTCGAAATTTCCATAAATTTTATTGAATTTGATGATTTCATGTTCGATATTTAAGAGTAATATACGTAGTATAATTGCTATTAATATATATATATATAGTAATACTATTACGATGTTGAATTCGGTGAAGGAGTATTCTTATACTTTGATGATTCGATTGTTAATTTTTGTTTTTAGTGCCTGTTCTTGATAATTTTATACTTCTGTAATGATTTTCGTGAAATTTTTAATATTAGATCAAAGAATCAAGGATTAAGGATCAAGAATCAAGGAGAAGAAGAACGAAAAACTGATCTAGATCATTACTTTCTTAACAAACAAAGAGATATACATATTTACATTGGATTGCTTTACAATCATACAGGTATGAACAACTACAGTAGTAATAACAACAATGGTAATGGTGGTGGTGGTGGTTATGCGAATTTAGGAGGTAGAAGATTTCTAACAGGAGAAACTTCTACTAGTCCAGAAAACAACAGTAGTAGCAACGACGATAATACCGATCAACAACACTACAACAACAGCAACAGCAACAATAACAATAACAGAAACAGAAACATCTTTGAAAGTACTGATGATGAAGATGAAGATGAAGGATACGGAAGAAATGGTAACAACATCAATCTTACCAATAAGCGTAGTAACAATCCGTTCTTAGATACCGCGGGAGACTATTCTCAAAACAGTAGTGATGATTTTTTAAATAACGAATATAACAATACTGCAAATGGGAACAATAGTAACAACAATAACAATATCAACAACAGTACTGACAAGATGGATTACAGAGGTTACTATGCATCCAAGATCAACAACAATAACAATAACAATAACAATAGTAGTAGTAGTAGTAGTGGAGGTAATAAGAACGGTGGTAGTAGGAACATGGACAAAAAAGTTTCTTCTTATGGGAATCTAGGTGCTGGTGCTGCTGGACAACAGGCTTTTGACAGGTATCCTGCAGGGATGTCTAGATCCGGTTCTATGATGATCAATCAACACAATTCTATTAGAAGTGGCATGAACAGTTTTCTTACTTCTAATAACAATAACAATAACAGCAGCAATTTAAATACTACACCGGGACAAGCACACTATTATAATGGGTCAAATCAACAACAACAAGATGGACATAGTGACGGTAATGGATCTAACGAATCCTTTTCACAAGTTTCTCAAAACCCAGTTATTGATCAAGATTTCTCACCATTCGGTGGATATCCAGCTTCTTCTTTCCCCCTTTTGATGGATGAAAAGGAAGATGATGATTATCTACACAATCCAGATCCTGAAGAAGAAGCAAGATTGGATAAACAAAGATTCTATTTGGATTTCAAAAACATGGATAGAAGATCTTTTGGTGGTGGTATGGGTATTGTGATTCTATTGCTGGGTTTTGCAATGATTTTCATCTTACTACCAATTCTTACTTTCACAAATGTCATTCACGATCATATTCCTCCAACAACATACACAATTTTGAGTATGTACCAATATCCTCAATTGAGTTCTATAAGAACTTCATTAGTCGATCCGGATACTCCTAAAACGGCACTTTCTACACAAGCAGTTGATGGTTCATATTGGAAATTAGTATTTTCTGATGAATTTAATGCTGTTGGTAGAACTTTCCACGAAGGTGATGATCAATTTTGGGAATCTCCAAATATTCATTATCAAGCAACAACAGATTTAGAATGGTATTCTCCAGATGCAGTTATTACGGAAAATGGTACATTAAAATTAAGAATGGATGCCTATCAAAATAATGGATTGTTTTATAGATCAGGTATGGTTCAAAGTTGGAATAAAATTTGTATTACTCAGGGTAAAATTGAAATTTCTGCAAACTTACCCAACTACGGTAGTGTTGTTGGTCTATGGCCAGGTATGTGGACCATGGGGAATTTGGGAAGACCAGGATACTTGGGTAGTACAAGTGGATTATGGCCATATTCGTACCAGGCATGTGACGCCGGTATCACTCCAAATCAATCTTCTCCAGATGGGATCTCATATTTACCAGGACAAAGACTAAGTTCGTGTACCTGTGATGGTGAAGACCATCCAAATCAAGGTACCGGAAGAGGATGTCCTGAAATCGATATTTTGGAAGGTTCCGTTACAACAGACATTGAAAACGGTGTTGGTGTTGCTTCTCAATCTTTACAAGTGGCTCCATTTGATATTTGGTATATGCCAGATTATGGATATATGGAAGTTTACAATTTCACCGTTACTGTGATTAATACATATTGTGGTGGTCCATTTCAACAAGCTATTTCAGGGGTCACTACTTTGAACAATGCATGGTACGAATTTGGTGAAGAAGGTGGGAACTATCAAACTTTCGCTTTTGAATACTTGAATGACGACACTAATGGTTACATTACGTGGTTTGTCGGTAAAAAACCAACATGGACACTGTATGCTCAATCACTACATCCAAATGGTAACATTGACTGGAGATATATTGCTAAAGAACCAATGTCGTTGATTATGAATTTGGGTATTTCCAATACTTGGGCCTACATCAATTGGGCAGCCATTTACTTCCCAGTGACCATGTCTATCGATTACGTGCGTATGTACCAACCAAACAATAGTGTTTCAGTCACTTGTGATCCTTCAGACTATCCAACTTTTGACTACATCAACGACCACCCAGTGGTTTACAAAAATCCAAATATGACCAGTTGGACAGACGCAGGGTACGATTGGCCAAAGAACGTCTTGACTGGACAATGTAGCAGTAGCAAATGTAAGAAAAACACCGATGGATTAGTTACATGTTAGGAGTACATATATACTCACCTTCTTAGAAAGTTTTCACGGGGAATAGATCTAAGAAAAACAAACGAAGATGAAGAAGATGAAGAAAATATACAAACCTATATATATACATATATATATTCCCTCAGTTGTAGAACTATTTCATTTTGATTTGTTTATGTATTATATCTGATTTTTATAGAAAATTAAAAATATACTTTTAGAGTTTATTATTATTACTATTATTAAAGAATTACTTTATGTTAGTGTAAATAGTTTCTTGCTAAATTACCAAAAAAGGTTTCTGGATCTTTGATGGATTCGGAATACCATTGGTCGTATTGTTCTCTGTTTTTGATATAAGAACCTCTAGAAAGATTGTTTTATTTATTATGTCACAGCAACATGGAAACTTGCCAAAAGGCGATAGTTTATGTCATACGCGTGGAGAGAGAAGAGAAAAAAAAAAAAAAAATAAAAAAAAAAACGAAAAATATGAACAGTGCATGTATATTTCAGGTTCGTTACGATCAACATTGAAAACAATACTCAAGATCTGATTACTGAAACCAACCAGGAAAACCCCCCAAAAGCCTTAAGAAGTCCCAAAAATGTCTTCCCCATTACCACCTCCTCCACCATCATCTTTTTTTGAAATAAACCATAACAATTCCACATACCTGTCCAGTGAGAGAGGTGAGAATTCTGCATCTTCTTCACAACAGAATAGAAGAAGAAGAGAACAACACGCTGCAGGGCAAAGACAATCTGGGAATGACAGTCAGATGAACGATTCTATAGGAATCGATGTCAGCTCTGACCAGCCAATCATGAGCTCTGCCTTTGACGATAGCACCTTTCAAGGAAGAGGCCCGGCAGATGGCGCTGCTGGCAATGCTGGCAATGACGACAGTAACAACAACAACAATAATAACAATAATGGTAATGGGAATGACGATGATGACGATGACATGGATATGCCATTGGATGGTGTTTCCAGAAGAAACATGAATGCAATCCGGAAAGTAGTGGATCTTACTGGTGAAAAGGTCGGTGAAGCTTTTGAAAAGTTTCTGATGGATTTTGATCCAAATAATCAAACCGAAAACACTGATATCAGCAGTGATATTGACAGAACAGGACAGGGAAAGATATACTTGACCCAGATTGAGTTTATGTTTCAGTACCAACTAAACACTTTATACGTGGACTACAATCACCTGCTGACCATTGAAAATGGAGCATTGGCTCTAGCCGTTTTGGAACAGTACTACAGATTTTTGCCCTTCTTAGTCAATGCATTGAGAAGATGTATCAAAATTGTCAAACCAAACTATTTGTACACAAAAGATTTCACAGGGGCATCTCAATCTCAACAGGAGACAGGTCCAAGTGGTGCCTATTCACAAGGCACAGCGTCAGGAACAGTTGGAGGGGCATCCAATGCAAGTACAAGAGGATCAGATACAGAAAGCAAAAATGAAAGAATTTTCCAAATCAGTTTCATCAATCTACCAGCAACCTTCAGAATAAGAGACATTAGAGCTGACAAAATTGGCTCTCTTATGTCTATAATGGGTACCGTGACTAGAACGAGTGAGGTCAGACCAGAACTTTACAAGGCCAGTTTCACGTGTGAACTGTGCCAGGCCATCGTGGATAACGTAGAACAGAATTTCAAATACACAGAGCCTTCATACTGTCCAAATCCGTCTTGTGAAAATCAAAGTTTCTGGCATCTAAACGTGAACAGATCTATTTTCATTGATTGGCAAAGAGTGAGAATTCAAGAAAACTCTAATGAAATTCCAAGTGGGTCCATGCCTAGATCTATGGACGTTATTTTGAGAGGCGACTGTGTTGAAATGGCCAAGCCAGGTGATAAGTGTAAGTTTACAGGGACAGAGATTGTCGTTCCAGATGTAACACAGTTAGGTCTGCCTGGTGTGAAACCTTACAGTAGCAGGGGAAATGACGGTATGGCATCTAGCAGCGAAGGTTTGAACAGTGGGGTTGGTGGTTTGAGAATCCTAGGTGTCAGAGATTTGACCTATAAAATCACATTTTTGGCCTCACACGTTGTATCTCTGGGAAGTGGCCTTACTGTGAGTAGCGTTACTAACAACGAAAAGGAAGATATTCAGAAACTACTGCAATACATATCGACTCTAAGTGCTGACGAAGAGGGAAACGATGGCGATGTCAAAGACCAAGATATCTATTTGCAAAGCATGACACCAGAAGAGATCAACGAGTTGAAAGAGATGGTCAAAGATGGGAACATTTTCCCCAAACTGATAAAATCTGTCGCTCCCTCTGTTTTCGGCCATGAAGTTATCAAAAAGGGTATTCTATTGCAACTATTGAGTGGTGTGCATAAAACTACAGTAAAAGGTATCAAATTGAGAGGGGATATAAACATTTGTATTGTCGGTGATCCCTCCACATCGAAGTCGCAGTTCCTTAAGTACGTTGTTGGTTTAGCACCAAGAGCAGTGTACACCTCCGGTAAAGCTTCTTCTGCGGCTGGTTTGACTGCTGCTGTGGTCAAAGATGAGGAAAGTGGTGGTGATTTCACCATCGAGGCTGGTGCTTTGATGTTAGCTGACAACGGTATTTGTTGTATTGATGAGTTTGATAAAATGGATATCGGTGACCAAGTCGCTATTCACGAAGCCATGGAACAACAGACAATTTCCATTGCCAAGGCCGGTATCCATGCGACCTTGAACGCCAGAGCGTCTATTTTGGCTGCTGCCAATCCAATCAGTGGTAGGTATAACAGAAAACTGAGTTTGAGAGGTAATCTGAACATGACAGCACCGATCATGTCCAGATTCGATCTTTTCTTTGTTGTTTTGGATGACTACAATGAAAGAATTGACACTGAATTAGCTTCTCATAATGTGGATTTGCACATGAAAAGAGACGATGCTATACACCCTCCTTATTCTAAAGAGCAACTTTTGAAGTACGTGAAATATGCGAAAACTTTTAAGCCTATCATGATCGAAGAGGCTAAAGAGTTTATGATCAAAAAATACAAAGAGTTGAGAAAAGACGATGCTTCTACTTTCGGTGGTAAGTCGTCGTACAGAATCACAGTTAGACAGTTGGAAAGTATGATCAGATTAAGTGAAGCTATTGCGAGAGCCAATTGTACGGAGGTTATTACCCCTGATTATGTTGCTGAAGCTTATGATTTGCTAAGACAGAGTATCATCAGGGTCGATATGGACGATATTGAGATGGAGGAGGAAATTGTGCAAGTGGACACTGTTGCTGACGCAGCCGAAGATGTGGACGCTTCCACAGGAGCCACTGCCTCTGCCGATGCTGGGCGTGATAGAGCCAATGGAGCAAAGACAACGATCACTTATGATAAATATGTCACCATGCTGAATTTGATTGTTCGTAAGATTGCGCACGAGAATCAAGAGAACAATACCGAACTGAGCGCAAACGAACTTATCGATTGGTATCTTGGTTTGAAAGACGATGAGATTGCCACTGAAAAGGAGTATTGGGAAGAAAGAAAACTGTGCTTCAAAGTTTTGAAAAGGCTAGTTAAGGACAAGATATTGATGGCTATTAGAGGTACCAAATCCACGTTGGCAAATGCTGACGTTCAAGAAGAGGGACAAGAATCGGCACATGAGCGTCCTAATGACGCTAACATCGTGTACGTCATCCATCCAAATTGTGCTATTCTTGATGAAATTGATGATGCTTGATGCGAGTGGTCTCTTAGATAGACATGTCGCCTTCCCCATTCGAAGCTTTTGTATTGTGTATTTTTAAATAATTAATAGATACGATTAAGCTTAAGACGTAGACGATAACCGAAGTATAAGTGTATAGTTCTTCTTGTCAATGTAACATGTGCAAAGCTTGCATAGAGTGTCAGCTATGAGAATCACTGCGTAACTGCACACAAGTAGCTTTTATATATTTTGTTTACAATTTATGTTTAATTGTTTCCGTCTGCTTTCCAAAGTGAGCTAACCCAAAAACAAAAAACCAAAAAAGAACATAGAAGAAAGCTGAGTAAGAATTTCAAAAGTAAACATACTGAATGTACACATTTTACATAAGTTGGTTTCTCAAATCTTGGAACCAGGAATGATCTAGAGCTTGTTGTGCCGAGATTCTCAAATCCGGGTTCAATTGTAGCAAGCAGGACAACAAATCCAAGGCGCTCACATCGAAATTTTGCTCGTTCGGGATCTCCAATATCTCCTTCATTCCCTTTGGGTATATTCCTAGACTTTGAATCTCTGGTGTGTATTTAGGTAAGTTTCTACACCACATGTCGTCTCCAATCACATTTGGAGTTCCTAGTGCTTCGAAGATAAGGTTCAATTGATGTTCGTCTTTGTTACCTGCAAACAACGGTTTCCCCGTAATCATCTCAGCAACGATGCAACCACACGACCACAAGTCGATCGAGGTGAAATAGTTTCTTGAGCCTAGCAAAACATCAGGCGCTCTATACCACAGAGTCACCACCTCACTGGAGAAAGTGGCCACAGGGATACCAAAAGCTCTAGCCAAACCGAAATCCCCCAATTTCAACTGTAAATTCTTGTTGATTAGCAGATTTTGTGGTTTCAAATCTCTATGTAGGATTCTATTCTCATGACAGAAATTCACCCCGTTCAAAAGCTGGTAAGAGAAAAACTTGACCAATGCCAAGTCTAGTCCCTTGGGAACGTCTTCCAGGCCCATTGCTTTCTGTCTTTGTTTGTACACGTTGTCCATATATTTTTTCAAATCGTTATCCATGAATTCAAACACCAACGTAAGTTTACTCTCCGTATGAATGACATCGTACAATCTGACAATGTTTTCATGTTTTAGTTCTTTCATCAAGGAAATTTCTCTGATAGCAGTGGAAGGAGTTCCCTCTTCCGAGTCCAAGTGAACCTCTTTCAATGCCACGTATTGGCCGGTCTTTGTGTTCAATCCTTTATAAACGGTGGCATACGTACCTTTCCCGATCTTTTCCAACTGTTTGAATTTGGAGTAAGGTTGCGACGGAGTAGCACTAGCGGAGTTGTCGTTGTAAGGCGAGCCTCCTGAGCCACTAAAGTTGGACTGACTGTCCTGGGACGGTTGATGTGGTGGTTGACTCATTTCTTGTATACCCTTTGTGTTCGTCTGGATGTTTTTGTTTTTTGTTTGGTCTTCTAGATACAGTCGATTGTATGTTGATTGTAATTCCTTTCTCCTTAATGGAGATCGATTTGTTTCGTTGATCTTGAGTAGAAGGAAACCTCAATAAACAGTCCGAGGATTCGGCGTTGTGTTTCGGTAGTGCAACACACGTCTCAGACCAAATGTCATTGGAGACGGTTTTGAAAATTTTTTTGAAAACTTCAGAACCCCGAGGAGTGGGAAAGGTTGAATTATTCATTCGTGATGCCCAAGAGGAAGTGTTGAATTGGGGTTCCCAAAAAAGAAAAGGCAAACACATCAGCAAAAGAAAAACGCCACAAAAAAATATCTCATGATCAGGGCTGTTTCTCGGATTGGCATTAGTGCTGTTAGCAAGAGATCTATCAATACTTCCCGTGTTCTATTGAATGGCGGAGGCGGTAAATCTCCGTTGCAAATTTTCAGAGATACTTTCAAACAAGAATGGCACAAATCCAAGGAGTTGCAAGACAATATCAAGCAGTTGCAAGACGCTTCGGGAAAAATAGCAGATAGCGAGGCATTGAAAAAGGCCAGGGAAGCCACTGCAAGATCATCCACGTTGGTTTCGCAGACTTTAAAGAAAACCGGTGAAAAATTGGACGATATTGCGTATGCAGCTTGGGACAGTGATGTCGGTAAGGGAGCAAGAAAAGCTGTGAACAAGACTGCAGAGACTATTGACAATACCGTTATCGATCCTGTGAAAAACACCAAGATCTACAAAGACGTTACTGAGACCTTGAACGGCGGGAGCTCCACTGCATACGGTGGGTTTGTCACCAAAGAGCAAAGAGACACACTAAGGGCCAAACAGATCCTATCGAAAAAATTCCAAGCCACAAAATCTAACGAAGAGGCAGGTACTGCCTTGGTGGCCACAGAAATAGAAAGCAAGGCTGATTTCCAAGAGAAATTAAAAGATTTCCAAGAAAAGACCACGTTGGGGAAAATGTTGCAAAATTTCAAAGTGAAATTCTGGGACGAAACTGAAAATCCGTTGATTGTCTTGATAAGAAATGTCCACAGAAAAATATCTGGGTTTTTCTTTGCCGAAACAGAGAGTGGGAAAGTCATCAAACAATTCAAATTGATGGATCCGACTTTCAACATGGAAGATTTCAACAAATACTTGAGAGAGTACGTTGTGCCTGAAGTCTTGGAAGCATATATCAGGGGAGAGGAAAAAGTGTTGAAGACATGGTTCAGTGAAGCCCCATACAACTTGTATGCCGCTCAGCAGAAATTTTATAGAGACCAACAGTTGTTTTCCGATGGGAAAATCCTAGATATCAGAGGGATCGACATTGTCAGTGCCAAGATGTTGCCATCAGATATCCCTGTGTTTGTTGTTGGTTGTAGAGCTCAGGAAATCCATTTGTACAGAAACGTGAAAACAGGAGAAATCTCAGCAGGTACCGAAAGTAACATTATGCAGAGCTCGTATGCGATGGTTTTAACTAGAGATTTTGAAAAAGTTGACGACAAAGTCACTGAGGGCTGGAAAGTCTTGGAATTCGTCAGAGGAAGCAGTAGATCTTTCACCTAGGGTTGAACTTTTATAACGCTATGATTTATATCTATATACAATACACACTCTGTAAATATACGAAGAAAAGAGTGGTTTCAAATCCATGTTTTTTTTTCTCTTACACACACATACACACAGATCACTAGGCAGTCTTTGGTGAACGGAACAAAACAAACTTGTCTATCCAGTTTTTCATATTCATTCCCACACTAACACCATTTCTAACCACGATGTGAATCCACGGTTTACAAACGATGAACACTTGAGCGTACAACGCCGACTGGAGCAACGGCATGATTATCACCTGCTTCAAAATGACAAACGATACCACACGCATCTTCAAATAGTTATCCTTTTCTGCACTAAAAGGTTTGATCTCCTGCGTGCCCAACTTACCCTCTTTTTTCAATTTGTCTTTCATTAGTACATTGTATCTTGTTTGGAACGAGTTTCTTATGGTCGAGGCAAACCTCATATCTGGCAATGACATCGAGTTCATCTTTTGTTGTGTTTTGCTGTTTATGGTGGGTGGACTCTTGTGGCAATGATGACTACCGACCTAAGTTATCGCCGCCACCAGTTTTGATTACTCTGCGTTTCGAGTTCAAATATATTTTCGACTTCCGTACCCGACCATATGCTTTGAAATTTTGAAATTTTTCTAAATATCTTTTGTTGCCAGTTGGAAGGTCGAAAATTTTTACCGAAGGCAAAAGCGACATGGTCAACAAACCCACCAAAAATCAACCAAACCAAGAAGGAAACGAATATTTAGGACAGTAATTTGTTTATTCTTTCTAGGAGTTAGGATCATACATATACATATACAGCCACGATGAGTATTATAGCAGAACCGCAACTAAAGATTAGGGAGGCCACAACTGAAAATGTGGATTTTATTTTGAATAACGTCGACTTGGCGTTGGCCAACTCTTTGAGAAGAGTGATGATTGCAGAGATCCCCACCTTGGCTATTGACACGGTGGAGATTGACAACAACACCTCTGTGTTGGCCGATGAGTTTCTATCGCACAGATTAGGATTGATTCCGTTGGTGAGTGCAGATATTGACGATTTGGCATACAACAGGGACTGTTTCTGTGAGGATTATTGTGAAAAATGTTCAGTTATCTTAGAACTTAATGCCATTGGTGAAAGTGAAAGCACAACAAATGTGTATGCAAAAGATTTGATTGTAGTGAGTGATTTGAGAGGGAAAAATATTGGGAAACCTGTGATTTTACAAAAAGATGGGAACGGTCCTTTGATTTGTAAATTGAGAAAGGGTCAAGAATTGAAAATGACGTGTATAGCGAAAAAGGGGATTTTCAAAGAGCACGCCAAGTGGGGTGCAGCCTCTGCTATAGAGTTTGAATATGATCCATGGAATAAATTGAAACATACTGATTTCTGGTACGAGCAAGATGCAAAGGAAGAGTGGCCTAAATCGAAGAACTGTGATTTTGAAGACGAACCAAATGACGACGAGGCGTTTGACTACAACGCAGAGCCAACCAATTTCTACATGAACGTGGAGACTGTGGGCTCCTTGGCCCCAGACCAGGTCGTGCTAAGAGGGATCCGTGTTTTGCAAGATAAAGTTGCATCTATTGTCATGGAGTTAAAGAAGATGGACCAAGACAAGTTCAACGTTGCAGACGGGAACGTCACCTCGTATGGTGGAGCCAACGGTTTTGGTGGCGATAACGACAACGATAACAACGGCGGGTTTTCTGAGCCTGAAGACGACGGATACGGTAACGAGGCGTGGTAATTGTATGTATACTTATAGAAAATAACGTGTTTAATATAAAAAAGGAAAAGAGAGAGAGAGAGAGAGAGAGAGAGATTACATTGTGTCTACTTAGAGGTGTGTTTGACGTTCCAGTTGCAACAATCTTGGAATTTCACCAGGTCTCCGCCGAAGATGTCCAAACTTGAGCCAAAGGTCAGGTCTACTTTGCCCCTGCTCAATTTGTCTACTTTCTCCAAATCATCTAAAGATTTGGCACCACCTGCGTATACGATTTTACAATTTTTTTGTAAATTTTTACACCATTCACCTAGATTTTCGACTAATTGTTCGTCTATACCCTGGCACAAGCCTTCCACGTCAGCAGCATGGATTAAAAATTCGTCACAGTACTGGTTCAATTTTTCAAAAATATCTTTGTTCAAGACCAGATTTGTAAGAGTTTGCCATTTGTTCATACACACAACCCATTGTGGCTCACCATTTGTGCTTACCGTTTTTTTACAACTCAGGTCGATCACCAGCTTTTGTGGTGTACATTTGGCAGAGATATCGGCGACTCTGTCCCATTTGAACTCGTATGTATGGGAGTCAAACAAGTACGACGTTAAGATAACTTTAGCAGCTTTGTACTCGTTTAACCATGTAAGACAATTTTCATCGTTGATTCCACCACCGACTTGGAAAAAATGTGGTTTCCGCCCAAGGGCCTCTCTAGCGCATTCTACAGTTTCGGGACAGCTTCTCCCATCCAGTAGTATGATATGTGTTGACTCGATGTTGTTTTCGATGTACAGATCTGCATAGTACGATGAAGGTTGTGAGGAAACAAAATTCGTTGCTGGAGCAGCAGCAGCAGCAGCAGCAGTTGCACTGTTATTGTTATTGTTGTCGTCACTCAACGTGGAGCCTACAATCTGCTTCACTTGTCCGCCGTGCACGTCAATGCATCCTACAAACCTTGTCATTTAGTCTTGTATATATGTGTTTTGGATTCTTTCTTTTCGGTTTTGATGTATAGAAACGTTTGCTCGATCAATCGTGAAAACATCCGTTAGACATGCATGGCTGAAGTCATGTGATAATTGAATTTTTTCGCACATAAATGTCTTTTCTTTTTTCCCCGTATGATCAAGAGAAGAGATGAGATGGCATGTTGAACCAGTAGAAGACACATCCAGAGAAGAAGAAGAAGGAGGTGGATTAGAACAAGATGAGCAATACCAATGGTGACGATGATGCGTTCAAGAAACAGATGGAGCAACAGAGGCTTGCATTTGAACAACAGTTTGGGTCTTTAGAAAGCATGGGTTATGAAGATAAAACTAAAACTGTACAGAGTGACGATAGTGATTCAGAAGATGCAGAGCTTTTACAAGATGGAGATTCTTCAAGTGATGATGGTATTGACGATATGAGAAGCGATGATGAAATTGAGGGAGAAGAAGAAGAAGAAGAAGAAGGTGCAGATGACGCACCGGTGCAGCATATACAGAAAGCCAAAGTGATCAAGTTTGATTTCTCTTCGGTAAACGATCCTTCACCACCTGTTGTGAGTAAAGAAGACATGAAGTTGTTAAAGAGTGGGAAATCTACATCTTTTGTTAAACCCTCAGTAGCGCAAACCAAGAATAGCAAACACAAAGACAATGATGATGATGAAGAGGAAGTGGATGAGATGGACAATTTACAAAAAGACATTGAGTTACAAAATTTCATTCGTGATTCCCATCTCTTATCGTCATTTGATACTCAAGGCAGTGGAACACCGGTACACGGACAAGACATGTTTGGGAAAGTAAGAATGAAGGCTCTTGAACAGAGATTTTTAGATATGCGTGAACAACATCACAACGTGACTGCAAAGAACAAACAGCTCCAGTTGGAGTCAGTTCCCATGAACATCCGTAAGGGGATGCTGGACAAGCATCTGAAGAGAATAGACAAGCACGAAGAGTTTGCCAAAGAGAATGGGATCATTTTGAGTAAAGTTGCCAAGGGTAAATTCCGTAAAATTGATTTTACTTATAAGAAAGATATAGAGAGAAGAATTGGTGATACGGTGAAATCCAGAGAGAGAGATTTCCAAAAGACCATGCACAGAGACAAAGGTTTGAAGATCAACAGTGTGGGTAGATCGACGAGAAATGGGTTGGTTATCAGTAAGAACGAGATCAAGAGGATCAATGGATTTGATCATTCCAGCAGAGGAGGAGGAAAGAGAGGAGGGAAAAGAGGTGGCAAGAGAGGTGGCAAGAGTAGAAGATAGAACATCAGCCCTCCAAAAAAAACGATGCTGCCCTTTCCCGCATGAAACATCACATCACATGAAACATCACATCACATCATTCAACAAAAATCATATTTCTCCATAATTATGAGGTTATTATTTGTAATGCCCTATATATTATTATCAGTTGCTTTTAATGGCAGTTTATAGTAATTGTTATAACCCACGTGGGTATGTATTATATTATTGTATTAATTAGTATTAGACAGAAAGAGAAAGAGAGAGAGAGAGAAAGAGAAAGAAAAAAAATGAGAGAGAAAACGAGATGATGGGTCGCCTATTAGAAAAAAGTCAAAGGGAACCGAATGTGAATAAATAACTGAATAACTGAATGAATAATAATAATAATACTAATGCAATGATTGTATTGATTGTTGAGATTGGTAGTTTTTAATGAAGTAAGTGAAGAAAAAAAAAAAAGGTTGGAGTGTTTATTCCGATTAGAGATTCGATTTAGATCATCTTTGAGTGAGTAGAAGTTGTAGATATATATATATCCCATAGATAGAGAGATAAGAAAAACCATCCTCATTAATAAGACCCTAATAGAAGATACAGATATAGTATAGGTCTACAGTATAATAATTTCAAGAATGGATTTTTCATCAAGTATATTTGATCAGGTTGATCATTATATTCACGAAGGAAGTGGTAAAGGGGAGAGTAGTGATAAGAATAATAGTAATGATAATACCAGTGATAATACGATAACTAAGAATGAAGAGACGAGTAATGACAAAAAGGAAAATGAAAATGATAAATTAGAGAAACAAGGTAATGATAATGATAATGAAGATGTGATGATGGGATCACTTAATTTGGAACAACAGTTTGATATGTTACAAGAACATTTTGAATCACATGTTCTTAATAGCAATGGCAATAGCAATGCCAATGCCAATGCCAACGATAAAAGGGGTAAAATGGACTACGGTGATGAGTTGCAAGAGTCAAACACACTGGTGCTGTCGCCCACTATAACGACCTACAATGGATCGACTTCTGTAATTAACACACCGTTTTTGAATCCGAACAACGTATGATCAACGACTTCTGCTTCCAGTACAGTGACTCGTAATAAGTCATCTCTGAGCCTAGATACTCTGCCATCACCAGCTTTGAAAAACATACAAACTGGGCATGATTATTTGGAAAGTAGTAGTAGTAGTAATAATAATAATAATAATAATAGTACCACAGGAGGAGGAAGGAAATCTTCAAAAGTTAAAACAATGGCGAGGAAAGTTAACAAGAATTCACCATTACAATTAGCTAAAAAATCACCAATGCTCAGATCGAATCAAAATTCGTTTAACAAGAAATTCAACAACTATACTTTACTGAATAATTCTACAATGCCTATTTCTTCTTCAGGAACCGTGGCATCTACTACTACTTCTTCTTCTTCTTCTGCAAAGAATACTGCACAGCCCAATGGAGAATGGGACGAGGTGTTTGCGTTACCTGAGAGCAGTCTTGCCAGTACAACGAACCACGCAGAAGTACACGATAATACTCAGCTGTACACACCTCAGGCATCTGCATCGTTGCATGCAAGTGGTGGAATCAAGATCATTTTACCCTCGTCTTTGGAAGAGAGTAATAATAGTAATCCTTCTTCTTCAATAGAGAATAGCAATAAGTTGGGAAGCAGGATATCGAGTTCGTCAAATTCTCCAGCAACTAGTCATTCGCCATATAATAAACAACAAGATAGTAACAGTAGTATAGGAGCCAATGGAGAGACTATTGTGAGGGCCACAGACTCGCCTGTTTTGAGACCTCGAAAGTCAGGTCATTCCACACCGTTGATGAGTGCGCGTAGATCAATGGTGCTTGATCCAGTGACCACAGCTTCTGGACCTGCCTATGTAGAGCAGCAACAGCAACAGCAACAGCAACAGCAACAACAACAGCAACAGCAGCAACAGCAGCAACAGCAACAGCAGCCGCAACAAGAGCACGCGGTGACCCATGTAAGTGGGCTGTCCAAAGTAAGAAGCAGAACCAGTTTGACAGGGAACTCTATTTCCTCTATGGAAGATCAGATCGGTGGGCTTTCCGGTAACAACAACGAGTCCATGGACAAGAAAGAGATCCATAAGGAAGCAGAATAGGGAAGAAGAGAGAGATTGAACAATGCACTTCAAGAATTGGAAACTCTATTGCCGGTAAACATGAAATCCACTTCGAAAGTGCCGAGCAAAGCAGCAACTATTGAAATTGCCTGCGACTATATAAGAGAATTGACAAGACAGCTGTCCAACAGACAGTAACTGTTCTCGAACTATTTATTATTGTTATATGTACAAGTTAACCGTAGATATATGTGTATGTATTCACCAAACGTATTGTATGACTTCTGACTTTCGTATTCACGTGTTTTTGATATTGTCATTAGATCGAAATTCCCCTTCCTTCTGACGCACTCATATATATATGTCTGTCCAATAAAAACACAGGAAGATTAGATTGTTGTGTCACACGACACAGGGTTATTCATTTTTTTTATTATTATTTTATTTTTTTTCTTCAGTTTTTTTTTAAGTTTGACTCTCCTATGGGAACTTGTTAAAACCGAATTATCAATGGTATGGCTGTGCATTCAACAATGAAGAAATAGTAGAGGACAAACCCTAAGAACTAGGCTTTTTTTTTCCCACCCACAATACCAATACCATATCGAAAATGCTTTCTTCCATTACTGAATATTTAGAAGACTTGAAAGAATCCTTTGTGCCAACAGTCGCCAAAGCTGAAGTATGTTGCAATTTACTACTACTCTGAAAGGGAAAGGGACACCACCCTTTTGCCACCCCTGTACATCAACAATTGATAGAGAATGATTATTTACTAACAAGAAACAATTCGAGTAAACTACTATTATTTCAATTTTTTGTTCCTTAGAAAGAACGAATTATTTCTAATATAGCTCTCGCAAATACATATTACACTACAGGAAGACGTTGAAGAAAAAAATGACGATGGCGAAGAAGATGAAGACGAAGAAGATGAAGATGACGAAGACGAAGACGAAGACGCTGTTGTCGATCAGTTTGATGCTTTGAAAGAAGAATGTAAAAACACTCCAGAGGGTAAAAACTTGGTCCACCACTACATGGAATGTGTCGAAAGAGTCCACAAGGCCCAAGGCGAACCAGATTATGAACACCAACACTACAAAGAAGACTGTGTTGAAGAGTTTTTCCACTTGCAACATTACGTTGACGAATGTGCTGCTCCAAGACTGATGGACAAATTGAAATAGGTCTGGAGAGAGAGAGAGAGAGACAAAAGAGAGAGCATTTGTATATATATATATTGTATCAAAAGAGTGTTTCTTTCTAAAAGATAAATGGAAATCACATACAATACTTTTAAAAATCAATTCATGAACAACCAAAACAAAACGAATTCGCATTCACAAACCCTTTCTTCTTTCTTTTCCCCTCATATCTTTTGGTTTATTCTTCTTTTGTTAAGCAAGACACTAAGGGATTGAAGATTGGTGGTTTGTGATTCAACACAGTCACCCATACCTGTGTTTATCTATATTCCTGCTTATCTTTTACTTATTTATTTTATATATATTCTTTAATATTATTATGTTATGTACCAATACTGTTTTGAACTTGTTGATTTAAAAATACTACTTACGGATAAGCACGTGATTTACACTATACAAAAGAAAACTAAAAGAAGGTGACCCGCACAAAAAAACCAACAAATACCCAGGCAACCAAGCAATGTGCGTGCAAATCTAGGGACATGTGACTCTGGATAACATGTAATTGCCACTGGTTTTGCTATATGGGGAGCAATTTTGTATACAAAATGTTTCTGAGTCGGGGGTTGCGATTAAGTTTCTTGAGTGACGCACACATATTGGCTCGACATGTGTGAATCCACACGTGAGTGGGACATATTTTTCTCTTTAGATGATTAAAGCAATGAGTTAAATATGTTGAATTTTCTTCATATGAACGCATTGTTATCTTACATTAAGGAACAATCAGATATGCACTGACACGTGTTGTTGGTAGAACTATCTATCATGAGCTTTTTTTATGACACTTTACTGGCTTTCGTGCAGTTCATACATCCAGACATCCAATATACCAGTTTTTGTGTGCTTTCCCCGTGATTAACAGACTGTATCCTCTGACACTCTTTTTTGCATAAAAAACAGATTCTTGAAAAAAAAAACCGGAAAGAGGAAAAAAAAAAACCCCTCAATGTTCAACATGATCTTGTCTTTTCCTAATTGGGATTTGCTATGTAAATAATTACCTCTTTTGGACGCCTGCTAGAAACGGTTGCAGCGTGTCTTTACTACTACAAACTAGGCCTGTCTATTGTTGTAGCACTGCGCACACTACTTAGTCATTGTCGCAGTGTGAGAATGCATCATCTCTTTAGTTTCTCTGGAGTATTACCCTGGACATTGTAGTTTTTTTTTTTCTATAACAATTCGTTTCTTTTTCCAATCACATACTCCAATTTTTTATTTTTTTTCAATCTCACAACTGGAAGAATCAACGTCAAGTTTTTCATCTCTATTATCGTGCTCATGTGCTCATAGACACTATTGAAATTGCAATCTGGCATGTTTTCGATGTGTGTTGATATTAATCAAATTGTATAGGTTCTCTCCATTACTGATCTCTTAGAAAAGAAAAGTTGAAAAAACCAGGTAAACAAAAGAAGTAGTATGTTCATAACAAAATACTATGTGTTCCCTATTACTTAGGAGACTATGAACACAATATAGACATTGAAGGAAAACGAAAGACTTTGAGATAACATTGAATGACGATATTGACAATAATGATGCATGTTTATTTGTTTTCTTTTAAAGAAGAAGAAGAAGAAGAAGAAAGCACGTTTGCAACAACGTTTAGCAGGGGAAATGAAAGCAAAACGAAATAGAGCACTACTGAGTAGAGGCATCATGAACGTCTAAACTATGAAATAATATGGCTGAGAATAATATACGGTATAGTCTAAGGACGTGTAGTCACTCTTCTATGATACTATATTAACGAAACCGTATAGAACAAGGAAATACAAAAAGAGATGGAAATACGAAAAGAGAGTTGTAGCATGTAAGAGTTAGTTGATTGTTCTTAGAGACAAGTGTCTCTTTAATAGATGAAACAGAGCACACACATTCGAGTTAATTCCATGAACTTTTTATATCCTAGGATATCCCTAACATCTTTTTTTTTTTTCTTAGTTCTACCCCCCTCCTCCCCTTATGACATTGATTTATTGCCAATATGAAAAAAACAAGACATTCAATTTTATCTCCATTTATTCTTTGATCCTAATTAAACCGAGAGGACCTCCCCCGAACCCTTTACTAACCATTTTATCATTAATTAATTAAACAATTATTACCGTTGAAAGTATTATTTCACAATACAACTCGAAAAACACAACAGTGATAGTAATAATTATCTTTAATTAAATCCATATGTTTTCACAATAGAAAATGGCTAAATCCAAGAATCATACCGCTCACAACCAAACCAAAAAGGCTCACAGAAACGGTATTAAAAAACCAAAGACCAACAAATACCCTTCTTTGAAAGGTGTTGATCCAAAATTCAAGAGAAACCACAAACACGCTTTAAACGGTACTGCTAAAACTTTAGCTGCCGCCAAAGCTGCTGCCAAAAAATAAGTTGACTGATTGATATACTCCCATATATATATACATATACATACATACATAAAAAATATGGTATATCGTTTATTGTATTGATGCTTTAATTGATTTTTACCCCAGACCCTTTAACAATAATAATAAATGGTTTCTTATTAACACCAGTAGTGGTAATCTTGTCAAGTGTGCTATATGCTATTTGGTAAAACTTTGTATGGCTCAGAGATGTATCATTGCGTGGACATTACCCGCACACGTATATATCTAGTTGTATTTCAGCGGCTAGTGGTGGTTTGATAGATGTTGATGCATACTTGGACAACATCTGTTGAGAGAACGTCAAATGAGGTACTACATGTGTTGTGTGATCTAAGGAGCTATAGTATACAAAAGTGCAAGATATAAAGCATGTGGATTGGCGTATGGTATCACAATTTAAAAGCATTAGTCATGCGCATGCCTATTTGAACTCTCCTTATGACATTTCCAAAGTCATCAATGAGAAGATCCAGAGGCTATTCTAGGAACTTTATAATCCAACAGATATAGCAAAGTTGAAGTGTAAAAGATGATCATCATCCTCCATCAGTGAGATTGAGACCATCTCATAATATCAGGTCACGCGCAATTTAATACAATTTCCTACTTTTTTGCAATTCAATTTTTTGTGACACTTATTCTATCTAGCTTTTTACACCAAGACATCCTGACACCTGTTTGTGTTTCGAATTGAAAAGACTCCAAAAAAAAACCATATTTTCAAACAAACAAAAAAAGAGATATAAATGTTGGTTTTTTTTCCCTGATTTTTCCCTTTCACAAAAAAAAGTTGAGAAGAGTGAACGTATGTTTTCAGGACAATAGGCTCACCTGTTCTTCTTACCTAGACTATGAATCGGCTTAACAGTAGATGTACTACTCAGTGTATTATTCTGCACAACTTGCAATACTCTACGTTGCCTGTTTCTAACACCTTCTTTTTGCCTATTTGATCAACTACTGTCAATGTGTGTGTGTGTGTGTGTGTGTGTGTGTGTGTGTGTGTGTATGTTATCCACAACATTACTCATTTACTGTTACCCGCTTTCTTTTTATTGTGCATCCCAATTAGGAAGTTTTCGTTACGGTACCCGACCTTTTTTTCTTTGGTAGTGAAAAATTTCTTTTTCCCATTCTCGAGTCTCTTACTCTCTGTGTGTCTATTGGATGTGAAGGTCGCAGGTTGAATATTGTAATGGGAATGGATCCTACTACACTTCTGAGTCTAATGTACATTCTTGATAATTTCATAGTATTTATCAGTTTCATCGCTCCATTTAATAACATTATATTTATTATTTTTTTCATAGATATGAGAGAGTTGAAAAAATCCGAAAAACCAACTAAAGAATCTTAAACAATGGGTATGTTATACATTATTCAACAATTCAAAGAGCTACTGCTGTGTGAAGAAGAAAGAAGCAGAGTAGCCACACCGATTAGAAATTCAATAGTTAGCGAATAGATCGTTTTAGATCAATGATTATGATGAGAATTGAAAGCAGCGTGAAAGTGTGAGGTCATAGCGTGATCTGCCAGAAGAGAGCACTAATGGTCTAGTTAATCCAACTAGTATTGTGAAATGACCATATAAAATAGCAACAATGAATAGCAGTGCAAATTGATTACAACTCAATGTTTGTTTTCTCTCTCTTTTCATAAAGGATATACTTACATCAAGTATCATGTGTGTTGTAGATATTCATATGAGCTATTCTCAGTGACTCAGAAGCAAGAAGTGTGTGTCACCATACAACACAACGTATATCAAGGACTCTTCTTTTTTCTTCTTCTTCTTCTTCTTCTTCTTCTTAGGAAAACGCACATACACAAAGATATCCTCATATCAATGCATGCAATCAGTTAATTTCCAACATCCATCGACATGTTCGAAGAAGAAGAATATCATTAAAACAGTCTATTTCTAACTTGGATCATTCAACATTTCTCGACAAGGAACTTTTTATTTTTTACTAACAATCTTTTATTGCAATTTATATCCCTATTCCTATTTATCTCTTTTACCAGAAATACTTTGGAAAGAACAAGTATAAAAACCAAACCATATTCAATACAGGTAGAGTTATTCGTAACCAAAGAAAAGGTGCTGGTTCTATTTTTACATCGCACACCAGATTAAGAGAAGGTGCTGCTAAGTTGAGAACCTTGGATTATGCTGAAAAACATGGTTACATTAGAGGTGTCGTCAAACAAATCGTCCATGATTCTGGTAGAGGTGCTCCATTAGACAAAGTTGTCTTCAGAGATCCTTACAAGTACAGATTAAGAGAAGAAATCTTTATTGCTAACGAAGGTGTCCACACTGGTCAATTTATCTACGCTGGTAAAAAAGCTTCTTTGAGTGTTGGTAACGTTTTACCTTTAGGTTCCGTCCCAGAAGGTACTATCGTCTCCAACGTTGAAGAAAAAGCTGGTGACAGAGGTGCATTGGCCAGAACTTCTGGTAACTATGTTATTGTCATTGGTCACAACCCAGATGAAAACAAAACCAGAATCAGATTACCATCTGGTGCTAAAAAGATTGTCTCTTCTGATGCCAGAGGTGTTATCGGTGTCATTGCCGGTGGTGGTAGAGTTGATAAACCATTATTGAAAGCTGGTAGAGCTTTCCACAAATACAGAGTCAAAAGACACTCTTGGCCAAAAACCAGAGGTGTTGCTATGAATCCAGTTGACCATCCTCACGGTGGTGGTAACCATCAACATATTGGTAAAGCTTCCACCATTTCTAGAGGTGCTGTTGCCGGTCAAAAAGCTGGTTTGATTGCTGCTAGAAGAACTGGTTTATTACGTGGTTCCCAAAAAATTCAAGATTAAATTTAATACCATTTTTTCTTCCTTTATATATTTTATCCATATATATAACATTAAAATTTATTAAAAATAATTGCTTTTTCATTATTATCGTTTATCTGAGTGTATACATTGTTGACTTTTCTTATGAACTAACATCATCGATCTTATTCTTATCGTGTCTTTGGACATCTTCTCTTGTGCATGTTCAGATTTGGGGAGAGGAGAGGAGATGTGGTTCAAGACTGTTAGATCTGTTGATGCGTCGGACGCTGACGCGACAGTTGCTTTTGGGTGTTTTTTTTTTTTCGTCTCTTGCCTTTTGTTGATTACTGCTTGTCTAGATCTGCATAAATGTAAACAAAGCAAAGTCATCACACACACCTAATTTTAAAAGAAAGCAACTTACAACCATAAAAAAACCCCCAAAGATCAAAGATGAGAGTGGAAGAGTTGATCGTTGATGGTTTCAAGTCATACGCGACGAGAACGGTGATATCGCATTGGGATCCGCAATTTAACGCTATTACTGGTTTGAATGGATCTGGTAAATCCAATATCTTAGACGCTATATGTTTTGTTTTGGGTATTGCTTCAATGACCACGGTCAGGGCTTCCAATTTGCAAGATTTGATTTACAAAAGAGGACAGGCGGGTGTGACGAAGGCTAGTGTCACTATTGTGTTTGACAACAACGACAGAGCCAAGTCGCCAATTGGTTTTGAGATATATGCAAAGATCTCAGTAACCAGACAGGTGACTATTGGTGGTGCAAGTAAATACTTGATCAACGGTCATAGAGCCCAGCAGCAAACCGTGCTACAATTGTTTCAATCCGTGCAACTAAACATCAATAATCCGAATTTTTTGATCATGCAGGGGAAGATTACCAAAGTCTTGAATATGAAACCAAAAGAAATATTGAGTTTGATCGAAGAAGCCGCAGGAACTAAAATGTTTGAAGATAGAAGACAGAAAGCTGAAAAAGTCATGTCGAAGAAAGAAATCAAGTTAGTGGAAATTAAATCACTTTTAAAAGAAGAGATTATTCCAAAACTGGACCGGTTTAGGAATGAGAAAAGGGCCTTCTTGGAGTACCAAGATATTCAACTACAGTTGGAGGAAATTGAAAACTTGATAGCTGCGTTTGACTATCATCTTTTGAACAACAATTTCAAGAACACAAAAAAAATAGTCAACCAACAATTGAATAATCTAGAGTCGTTGCATTTGCAAAAAAAAGATTTGGAAGAAGAATTAAACGATCTAGATGAACAGTTGCAATCACACAGCCAGAAAATCAATGAAACCAACAACGCCAAGACGGGAAAAGATTTGATGCAAAAATTCGGTGTATCAACCATAAAAGAATTGAGCATTCTAGAGAGTGACCTCAATAATGAACTAGCAAGATTAAAGAGTTTGATTGGTTTGAAAAATGACGATTTGAACGAAGACGAAAATGCTTTAGCACAGATAGACACCGAAATCAAGTCTTTCCAAGAACAACTCAGCCAAGTCACCCAGTCGCATATCAGCAAATCAAACGAGTACACAGGTATCAAAGATAAACTTGAATTTCTCAATAATAACTATAATATAAAAGAAGAACTACTCTCATCATTACAAACAGGAGTTTCATCCAAAAACAGTTTCTTACAGCAGATTGCCTTTTGGAAGAAAAAATTGAACCAGTGTGGTATAAAAATTAAGAGTAACGAAATGAAAATCAATGTCCTGCAAAACGAATACTCCAAAAACGATAACCAAATAAAACAATCTGAAGTCGGCAAACAAAATCTGGAGTCAAAATTGGTTGACTTGAGAAATGAAAAAACTGTCTTCACCAAAAAATTGGAATCCTTCGGATACGATCCAGAATCGTTGAAAAGCTTGAGGACTAAAGAATCTCATTTAAAGAACAATATACATAATTTCAACAACCAAGCAGATCAATGGAGAAGACGGCTATATAACTTGGATTTCCAATACTCTAGGGAGAACTTGTCGTTAGATTCGAAAAACTCAGTGAAAGGTGTTGCAGCAACGTTGTTCAAGATTGACGAATCCAATTATGACAAAGCAACAGCTTTGCAGGTGTGTGCTGGAGGGAGACTGTATAATGTCGTTGTTGATAACGAAAGAACAGCTTCTCAATTGCTAGAGCGTGGAAGATTGAAAAAGAGAGTAACCATCATCCCATTGAACAAAATTTCTGCAAGAACCATCCCAAACGAAACTGTGCAATTTGCGCAAAATCTAATTTCAAAGGACTCCACAGATGACGTCGATTTGGCACTAAATCTGATCGAATATGGAACAGATGTTTCAAAAGCAATGGAGTTTATTTTCGGGAGTAGCTTGATTTGCAAAAATGCTGATGTTGCTAAAAAAGTCACATTTCACCCAAGAGTCAGAACCAAGAGTATTACTATTAACGGTGACGTGTATGATCCAGAAGGGACTCTATCAGGAGGTTCGAGAAACAACAATGGGATGAATATATTGGTAGAAGTCCAAAAGTACAATCAATGTTTAGACCAATTGTACATGGCCGAACAAGAACTAGAAGATGTGCAGAGTCTAGCTAAAAAATATCAGGCCACTTCAGAGCAAACAAAGAGTTTGCAAGAATCTTTGAACTTGTGTGACTACAAAATTCAACAAATTGAAAAAGATTTGCAAAACAGCATGTTTGACCGGATCCAGACAAGGAACTTGGAAATTCTAGACACTATTCAAATATTATACATCGAAATTTCCAACAACAAACAAGAAATCATATCGATGAATGAGATGATAGCAAAAACAGAAACAGACATGTCTGAATTTGACAACAACAAAGACGGTAAGCTAGAACAGTTGAAATCAGAAATCTCAATACTATCTCAGGATTTGAAAAAAATGGAAGCAGTCCATGAACAGGTCTACGACGTGTTCCAGAACTTGATTTTAGAGAAAGAACAAATCAATGAGGAGATTCAAGCCTTGGGCAAAAAAACTGAAGAACTGAAGACGTCAATTGAAACCTACAGAAACGATATTTCCGCACTTCAAGTAGAGACTTCTGAGAAGAATGAAAAAGCTCAGGAAGTGCATGGGTTCTTAGAGAAAGAGCACGCTAAAACGGTCCAGTTGGACAAAGAATTGAAGCAGCTAAACCTGTCTATCAAGCAGAAAACAAAAGACCTGAAAAAAGTTGAGATTGATCATCAGATTTTGAAAAACGAGCACGACAATTTTGTTCAAAATAGTAAGTCTTTGGAATCAAACATTTCCAAGCTTTCGGAGAAACATGCTTGGCTAGAAGATGAGCAAATGGTCTTGGGGATAATAAGCAAAAATAAAAATATTGATTTGAACGAGTACAAGGCGAGACAGGAAATTCTTTCTTCAAAGTTCTCAACAATGAAGGGTAAGATCTATAACAACATCATGAGTATGATAGAGAATGTGGAAAAGAAGGAGAGCACTTTGAAAACCATGATTAAAACCATTGAAAAGGATAAGAAGAAAATTGCCAACACAGTGACAAAACTAAATGAGTACAAAAAGGACACCTTGATCAAAACTTGGGAGAAAGTTAGTGTTGATTTTGGTCAGATTTTCTCGGAATTGTTGCCCAACTCGTTTGCAAAGTTGGTTATTCCTGAAAACAAAGAAATCACTGATGGGTTGGAAGTAAAAGTGAAGCTAGGCAACATTTGGAAGGAGAGTTTGGTAGAGTTGTCCGGTGGTCAGAGGTCGTTGATTGCTCTATCCTTGATTTTAGCCTTGTTGCAATTCAAGCCAGCTCCGATGTATATATTGGATGAAGTTGACGCAGCCTTGGACTTGAGCCATACTCAAAACATAGGTCACTTGATCAAAACAAGATTCAAGGGGTCGCAATTTATCGTTGTTTCCTTGAAGGAGGGCATGTTCACTAATGCAAATAGGGTATTCAGAACGAGATTTCAAGACGGTACTTCTATGGTAAATATAATGACTTAAGCGGTATATATCTAGATAAAATTTATTCAATAAACCTCCAAGATGTATCTGGAAGACTCTTTCAAATCTTCGATACTTTGCTCCAAGTCAACTTTAACGCCTCTTTCGCTGGCATCTGCTGCAATGATAGCTTGCAATGCAGCAGTGATGTCAGGAACAGGCCATGTAGGACCACATAAATAGAAAGAACCTTCCTTTGTCATCATAGCGTCCTTTAATGGACCCAGACATTCTTGGATTCTGTCTTGGATGTAGATCTTTTCAGGTTGATCTCTTGAGAAGGCAGCCCCAATGTGGGTAATGATACCTGTATCTTTGTAAGCTTCCCATAATTCCCCGTACAGGTATTCTTCCTTCTTATGTCTTGAACCCAAGAATAAATAAATTTCCCCAATTTCAAAGCCTTGCTCCTTTTGCCAGACTTTTTCTTCGACAATGGCTTTGAATGGAGCCAAACCAGTACCCAAACCACTCATAATGACTGGTTGTTCTGGTCTTGGTGGCAGTTTCATAACAGATGGTTTGACACTGACAACTAGTTCTGCACCAACGGACAAATCAGACAGGTATTTAGAACATTGACCATATCTTGTTCTACCTTGTTTGTCAATCCAATCAACGACAACAATCAACAAATGAACAGCATTTGGATGGACTTTTTGAGATGAAGCGATGGAGTATTCTCTTCTCTTCAATGGAGGAACAATACTCACCAAGTCTTCCAAAGTAGGTTTACAACTCTTGAACAAATCAAAGACATCGGCGAAGGAGTAAAACTCTTCTTCTTGGTATCTCTTCAATTCACTGGCACCAGCAGCAGAAACCAGATCTTCCAATCTTTTCTTTTCATCTTCATCGGTGGCGAAATCGATCAAAGATTCATAGAATTTCTTACCTGGCTTACCAAACAAATCCAAGTTTTCAACAAAGACTTGCAAGACGGTTCTGTATTCAAAAATGGTTTGATCGTCTTTGTTTGGAACAGCAACAACATCAGATTCGTTCAATCCATACTTGACCAAGAATTCCTTGACCAAAGCTTCGTTATTCTTGGCATGAATCCCCAAGGCTTCACCGATATCGTATTTCTATCCAGTGTTTGAAATATCAAATTCAATTTCAAAAATGTTTCTTGAATAAGAATCTGGAGTAACTCTTTTGTTTTTTTTAACTTTGACGACAAAGTTTTTGACTGGCAAATCTGGTCTTAATTGATGATCGACGTTGTAAGCTTCAGCAAAAGTCAATTTTTTGGCAATTTCAACAGAGTTGGAAACAGCAACGACTTCTTCAAATGGTAAAGATCTAGGATTGGCAGAGAAAGCGTTTTCTTCAACAAAAGTCTTCAAGCTTGCAACTTCCTTTTCAGTCTTGTCGTCATCGGAAGCTTTGACATATTCACTCTTGTAAAGTTCTTCAAACAGAGGATAAACGATTTCAGTAAGAACTTCTTTGACACCATCAGCAATACTGTCACTAATGATATCGGACAAAACAGCAGCCAATAGTTCTAAATCTGCACCGGCAGAACTCCAAATTCTTCTAACAGATTCAGCAATATCAGCACCACTGCTGTACTTCCAGAAAACGGCTTGAGACACAAACGACAAAGTATGGGTTTTGGTTTCGTCTCTATCACCGACCAATTCTTTGTCAATAAAGACCAATTTCAAATTTTTCTTGGCAAAATTGTTCAAGATTTTGGAAGGTTATTTCAAGTATTCGGAGTAAGTGGCTACGTCATTTAGATCATGATCTTTGATGGATTTTTTATCCAAGACAACAACAACTGTTCCATTTTCTTTGGTTGTGTTTGAAACATCAAATTCTTGCAACACGTTGATATTGGCAACAAAGGTAAGATCAGAGGAATCAATGTTGGAAACCATTTTTTCCAGCTTAGCATCAAAAGAGACAAATTGAGATTGGAAAACACCTGCATTGGAGACATTGTCAAATTTGGTTCTCAAAGAAATTTTTTTAGAATCAATCAATGATAGAGCATGGACTAGTCTTGATGAAGAGTTCAAATTTTCCATATTGTGATCATCTGCCCAAAAAGTGTAAGATTTAGTAGTATCTTCAGTGGCAGTAGCAATTTCCAATTGAGGAGCGTGGGAAGAAACAATTTGGGAAACGGCACTTGGAGACCAAACAAAGTCAGGAGTATAAATGAACTCAGAGACTTGGGCGTTCGATCTTTGGTGTTGTTGTAAAGCTTTGACGACAGTTTTCTTCAAATCTGAGTTCCCAGAATTGGTCAAACTTTGACCAATGACAACAATGTTTTCAGCTGTATGTGGCAACAAGGCAACAAACTTGTCAGAATCAAATGGGAACGGAATTCTAATGGCTATATGGCCGAAAGAATTGGTGGAAGCGCTTTCAGAAAACAATTCGGATTCCAAAGACCCCAATGTAACAAAGACTGTTTTAGCTTGTTCAAAACCAAAATATTGGAAGTTGTGTAGTTTAACAGATGAGTTTTCGTTAAACTTGGTTAAAAAATGATCTAAATCAGTGTTTTTTGGATCAGTAATGACATCACTTGAAGGAGTGATTACATAAGAATGTTCATATTTGGAGCTAACAACAGTTTTACAGTAACTAGGACCATCAAACAAATGAATAGCACTACCGTATTGAGCTATAAACAACGATAAAGCAGTAGTGTGTTGGACTTCTCTATGGTTAATTGGAGTGATAACAGGGAAGTTCAACTCTTGGGCAATTCTCAATGGAGTAACGTAGTCTGTTTGAACAACACCGTTAGAGTAGTCCAAAGCAGCAACTTGCAGAGCTAATTTGAAAGTATTGATCAAAGGAGAAAACTTTCTCAAAGTTCTAAACAAGTACTTCAAACCATACCCTGGGGTAATGATAGCAACTGGACCGGCATTGTTTTCATTGGTTTGATAACCCAATGGAAGAGACCCGGCACCGGCTCTGATTTGCAATTCTTGCAAGTAGACTTGACCGTTGTTTTTGTCACTTTGGATCCATTTTTTCAAACCAGAGTCTAACAAGTCAGGTTCACTAAAAGTTTTGTAACTGAAAATGGATTTCACATGGTTGAATAACACAGCTTGAATACCAACAACAGGTGTGATGTAGCTGGACAATTTCACTGGATCACTTGGAATTCCAAATGGATTTGATTCGTATAAAGACATGGCTTACGGTTGGTTGTCTTTGGGTTTGATTGAGATTGATTGAAAAGACTATCTTCCTTGAAAGAAAAGATATATTTATATATATATATATATACTTACATGTGGATGTGTGAAAGTTCAAGCACGTTTACCATCACGTTGTCGTCTTAGGCATTCCGTTTTCCAATTACGATTATGCGTTTATATATATATATATATACATGCATATTGTATACTGTATTATTAACGATTCGTGAATAAATTGTGGTGATTAACAGAGATGGCTTCGTTAAGATGTTTAAAATTTCACCACTTTTTTTTTTATTTTTCAAATTCTACGTTAAAAGTCACAGCAAAAAAAACTGTGTGTTGAAAAAAGAAGCAGAAGCAGAGGAAAGAAAAGAAGAAGAAGAAAAAAAAATACAAATCACACGTGACATGGTCTGGTTACGTCCCAATTAGGAAATCCTGATTGTACCTTTTTTTCTGCTTCAATTCTTCTTCCTCTGCTTCTGCTTCTGTATTTAATTAAACCATTAGTAATCTGAAGAGCTTAGCCTACGTCTACCAGGTATAATAGACAAGATGTAGTTCAAATGGTTGACTATTGGAGTTAAATGAGGTTCGTTTGAAAAGGACTGATTCGAAGTGTTCAAAATATCGTCAAACTTCAAATCTAGTAACAACTGTTTCTTTTCTGCAAACGGCATTATTCTATTAGCACTGTTACTTTTTGATCTGTTTCTTTTATTGAAAGAAGAGAAAAGTTGAACTGAATTGTTACCGTCTTTATTCATAAACTCTTCTGGACAGGAGTTGGTCATAGCACCACCAAATGAGGAAAAAAAATGCGGTCTTTCTGTTGCGCGTACATCTTGTTGCGAATGTCTTACATAAATATCAGATTCGTGGTCTTGTCTTCCCTCATCATCGCTATTATCACTAAACTCTATGGCTTCTTCATTGTTGTTACGGTTTTCCTCATCAATATTCATATGTTCTATATTTTGCTTCCCTGCGTTTATATGTTTAAAGAAAAAGTTCATATCTTCGTTTCGGGACTTTTCTTCATCGTTAGTTCCTTCAAATCGGAATAGTCCTTGATTTGTCAAATCTTTGTTTGTTTCTCTTGCTTCTTCTCCCTCCTCTTCTCCTTTTTCTTCCTCTTCTTCTTCTTCTTCTTCTTCTTCTTCTTCTCGATATGATGCATATTTTGGCAACTTCGAGTTGAACGTTTTTCTCACTTGATCGGCATTCGTTGTTGCATTGCTCAATAAGCTTGATAGAATTCTTAAACAAATTTCCTTTACAGAAAAATGTTCATGAATCCCTCTGTAAGGCATTGAAAAATCGGTGCTTAGTATCCCTCTTATATTCAACAACAAACTTGTGCACATTAAAATTATGGTTTTCTTCATTTCGTCATCGTGTAACGAAATGTTAAATACAATTTGTAAAATCGGTGAAATGACTTCATAAACGTCATGTTCGTAATCGTCATTACAACCTGCTTTTAAAAATCGACTTAGTTTGTTTGATAAAAACTTGAAAAAATAACATTTTCGATTCGACAGTTCACCAGTTAAGAAGCATTTCAATAACTTGCTTTCATGAGATCCACGGTTACTGCATGTCATGTTACTCAATGAATAGAAAACTTCTTTTTGTATATTTATGTTTTCACTATTGATGAAAAACAATATTTTTTCAATATCTAAATCTTTTAAAGATCTCTCATTCGAACTAGGGTTGGATGAGGTAACAAACACAAATGAAAACGAAATATTCCTCAAAACTCTTAGGGTAATAATAGTCAAATCATCATTGTTTTCATTGTTTTTGCCACTAGTTGAAATCAATATATCCAACATTCTATCTATCTAAACAACTAAACCATACTTGATAAGTGGTGTCTTCAAAGGCGAAAATTCGATCGCAATGTTAGAAATCAAACCCAATATTTCTTGCAAAGCCAATTTTTCATTTTGGCAAGCTTCAGAATGTGTGGTATTGTTCTGAATGCAAAACTTGAAAAATACAAGTTCTCGATCTACTAAATCCAATAATGTCTTGGAGAGACGTTTGTCTAAGAAATATAATTTAAAGCTATCAACGCTTCTACTTAAAACTTTTAAAAGTCTGGCCATCGAAATTACTAAATCCGAAGTGAACACCTTGGAGTACTCTTTTGAGTGGTCTATTTGCAACAAAAGCTCCAAATTTTGTGTGTGCTTTTCAAAATAATTTTCAAAATATTGCAAAAGAGGTGATGGTTGGCAGTGAATATAAAAAATAGATCTCTTATTAGTCAAATAGTCATATTGATTATTTCTGTTGAATGAGTTTTGAAACCTAAAATCACCTTCTTCTTTCATCATAGCAAGTAGCATCTTAGAAGCGTGTTTTATGAACATCTCTTCGTTGGCTCGAGGATCAATCGCCGCTTTCCGTAAAGTGTTGGATCCGATAGGAGTCATATTTTCCTTCCAGATTATTTCTAATGATTTGCACAACTCTTGGCGTTCGTTCTCCAGTAAGCCGTCTATTTTCCAGATTCCAGCTTTGTAACCCTCATCTTGTGCAATGAATGAAAACAAATCTAATATTTGACACAACACAATGAACGATTTCCTGTTTTGTGTCTCCATTCTAAGAATCTTTTTAAAGTCATATACTAGCTTGGCAAACACATTGTCAGCAAACTTGGGATCTATTGTCTCCATTTCAATTTTGAGGATTACTTGCTCTTTTGAGTTTTTCTGTACGAATGAGCTATCAGCAATACCATTAACGTCGTCCTTGTCCCCCGTCATCTCTTCAAAATCTGTATCGCCTGTTCTGCCTTTTGGTGAAGTAACGCTGCCTTCGGTATTGACCGTTTTCTGAAACATACTGAAGTTTGCACAGTTTTCAAAAACAGACAACAATTCTTTATACGGTTCATACCAAAAAGGCACTTTGTAACAATGAATCACTTGCTCTATGAGTTTATAATTCTTGGTAGTATTTTGCGTGTCATGATGAGCTGAATACCTAGCAATAGCGAAAAGAATATCTCTGTGGTCAATTTTCTTGTCAAGAGAAGCAATAAAACGATCAATAGTATTTGGCATGTATTGTGTTTCTGGTGCAAAGGATAAATGTATGACAATCTTTAACACGACTTTTTGCAAATGCAGAGGAATTCCGTTTTCCTTATTACTATCATGATTATCATA
Source organism: Hanseniaspora gamundiae (assembly GCA_003020785.1). NCBI lineage: Eukaryota > Fungi > Ascomycota > Saccharomycetes > Saccharomycodales > Saccharomycodaceae > Hanseniaspora > Hanseniaspora gamundiae. The sequence goes on from PTXO01000011.1 coordinate 57,026, forward strand.
CTTCATCAACCTATTTAAAATTTGGACTTCATGATTCAAATCAATCGTGTTTTCAAAACTAGTATCTAAAATGATCAATGTGTCGAGAATAAAGCACTCGGTAGAATGTGTATTACCACTTTCATTTGAGCAATCATTTATTTTGAAAAAACTATCTAAATCCCTTTCCATCAACAATCTCATCACGTCTATCCATTTGAAAACTGCATTTTTAGATTTTTCAATCTTAACAGAACCTTCTAACTTATCTATTATGTTCTCCGTACATGGTTCCAACAAGCGTTCCTTGACGTACATAGGATAACTTATTGACAACCCCTGGTATACACATTGATAGTATTTTGTTGAGAAAACCATGAAAAATGTATAGTTTTCGCTCCATTTGCTTTTATAATAATAAGACGCTTTGTTAAACAATGTAAGACTACTCTTACATGTTGCCAATTTAAACCAAAGACGTGATACATCTATGACATAGGTGGCAGTGTTGGTACAAAAGAGCATGGTTAATATCTCTAATATTAGAAAGACCTCATTTTGCTTCACGTTATTTTCTCCTCCTCCTCCTCCACCACTAAAGTCTCTGGAATAGTTCCAATACCCACTAGCATCATCAGGTGGTGCTTCATTAATGAAATTACAATTATCTATCAATTTCTCAAGCAACTGGTCTAATAAAACCAAATGGTTTTCCTGCAAAAAAACAGCATCATCCTTGTTTATCTCTGCAACGTCTTCTAATAATGATGAGCATGAAATGGATAAGTAGCGTGCTTTGAAGACTTCGCTTCCTGTTATAATTTTGTGTTTAATTATCTCCAAGTGCTCTAAATCTTTTACCGTCATTGTTTGATCTACTTTTATGAGCTCTTCTGTGTGTTTGTTTATTTGTTATTATTTTGTGTAAATGTGTGGTTTGTGCAGTTCTTGATAATGTAATCAGATGATCTCTGCACTCTTGGGTGTTCTACCTATGACCCAACGCTTCTTATCAGCGTCATCTCTCAATGAGGAAGAATGGAAATAAAGGGAGGGTCTAGAGATATATCCCTTATCTTTTTAAACCTCAAAAACAGTTACCCTTCTTTATCTTCGTAAAGCGACGTTTATGCGCGCGTTCAACAGAAAGAGATGTCAGATCTTTGTGTTGAAACGTTGCATGTATAGTTGTTCAGGTCAATGGTTGGGTTCACAGGGATCTCACTTTGTGATGGTCAAAAAGAAAAGAGCAAGAGCAACAGTGAGTGTCAAGACAACAACTGCTAGAAATAAAATAATAGTAATGGATAAATTGCAAGGACTCTTTGATTTTAAAGTGCTGAACAAAATAAGAACAGAGTATCTGAATGAACAGAATAACAAGTACTTGCCATACATTGTGGCTGTTACCTGTTGTTGTTTGGTTTATTTTGGCATAAAGCGTAACAATTCTTCTAGCGGATCAAAGAAAAGACCACCAAGAGGGAAACGTGGTGGCATGTTTTCGCCCTCCTCCTCCTCCTCTCGTAACGATCCGTCTTTTTCCAGGGCCAAACCGATCAAGAGATACGAACCGATTAAAAAGAAGCCAAAGAGAACTAGCGCTCAGAAGATTAGTGACGTGAACGAAAAGTACGAGAAAGAGTACAAATATGGGATTAACGAGCTGTTGGCTTCGTACGATCCAAAGGTGGAACAAGACACGTTTAAGAAGAAATTCTACTGTGAAATGTTGCTAAAATTAATGATAGAACTGGACGGTGTTACTTTGAATAATATAAAAGATGAGACTTTGAAAGCAGAGTTGAAACAAAAGAGAAGAGATACGATCAGAAACATCCAAAATCTGGTTAAAGAAATTGATGCCTTATAGAGTGAGAAGAATCACAGTTTGTGTAAAAACATCTTTTTCTATTTTTTTTTTGTTTTTAATTTAGGGTTTTATAGTTGTAATAGTTGTAATGATGATGTTCAATACGATTTGAAACTATATCTTTGCTCCTCATAGGAAAGTTCTCAACACTAAAGCCTTTTTTTTTATCCCTCTTACATGGTGGCAGCTCCAATGAGCAGGAACTTTTGCCTGATTCGGTTTAATCAATAGTGACACACCCAAAAAAAGAATTAATTGGCTTTCCACTACCTCACCATACGAATGGTTTCATTTCATGTTTCTTGAGGATTTATGGAAACACTTCTATAAAAGAGACGACGTCTGTTATAGAAACAACGACCGACTTTTCAATCCATGTGGAGATAAAAGAGAACGACTGAGAATCAGGAAAGCAACGAACCTGAGATATGAAGTGCGTGTATGTATTTGTTGTACTATGTTTGGCTCGATTTGGATGCTGCTCAATCAAGCTTGATTTGCAGAGAACTGAAAGAGTTGCTCCAAGATATGTAGGGCCTACTGTTTTGAAACCAAACTTGGCACAAAGAGACACTTCAGAGGATAACACTGTAGCCTTGAATAACTACGGATATTTCTATTCCATAAATCTAACTTTGGGGACACCGCCACAACAATTCAAAGCTATTGTTGATACGGGCTCTGCGGATCTGTGGGTCAGTTCTGTGTTTAATCATGCGTGTTTCCAGCTGTGCTCTAAGTACGGTTCATTTAACGACAAGAAATCTACGACCTACTGCAAGACAGAGTACAATTTTAAATCACAGTTTGTAGGAGGCACTTGTGTGACAGGCAAGTTGTCACAAGATGTGTTAACACTGAACAACGAGGCACTGATCATACCCAATATGACATTTGGATATGTCACCAAGTCTCGCCAGTTACAGGCAAACGCTATCCTGGGACTAGGATTGCCCTTGTTAGAGTCTGTTCACAACTACAAGCAATCACTAAACTGCGAATACCCCACTTTTCTAGATCAGTTGTACTCACTTGGAAAAATTGATAATAAAATTTTCGCTATTAATTTGAAGAAAAACGATCTTATCTTGAGTGGTTACGACAAGACTTTGCAATACGAACAGTTCTCCCTTACTGACCCTCATGCTAGAAAATATTTGATCAATATGACCTCGATGACTCTTGGTAATGCGAAAGTCATGAACAAAACATGTTCTGTCCTACTGGACTCTGGTACCAACTTTCTACAAGTAGAGCAAAAAGTAGCCATGCAGATCGGAGATCTGTTCAATGCAACATGGTACAAGAGTGACAAAGTTTTCCTTTTACCAAACTGTACGTTAGACTCGTATTTCACCACGAAGTTGAACTTACACTTCAGCGATTCGCTGGTTATAGGCATTCCGCTGGATTCGTTTGTCAGTTCTCAAAACAACCGATGTGCATTGGATTTGCTGTTTTACACGGAAAAACAAGACAAGAAGAATCCTGCAGGAAGAACGGTCCTGGGAACGCCATTTTTCCAAAACGCATACGTTGTGTTTGACAGAGATAACAAGCAAATAATGTTAAGTAATGGTGTGTAGTCTTATTTTTGCCCCAGAGTAATGGTGATTGTATTGTGTATTTGGTAAACGAATTTGTAAATCTTGGCTGTTTTATTAATTAATAAAAGCCAACACATATATTATGACTCAGCTTCTTAAGTTTTGTTTTTTTTATTTATAGCGAAGCGAAAAATACTGATCGCCTTTTCAAGATATGCATTGCATCCAAACTCACAGAGAAAGAGAGAGGGAGAGTAGAGACTAAAAGCAAAAAATGTTCACAGGTATCGTCGAGTTGCAAGGAACAATCAGCAAGGTCAATGCTGATCCAAATAACTACAGTGCCACTATCGAAGTTAGCAAGCCGGATTTCCTATCCGACTGCCACATTGGTGATTCGATCAGTTGTGGGGGGATTTGTTTAACCGTTGTGAAGTTTCAAATTTCTGAAGGTGGTTGCAACTATTTTGAGGTTGGAATTTCGCAGGAGACGCTGAGAAGAACCTCTATTCCAACAATGTGGAAAGAGGGTTCCAAGATCAATTTGGAAAGAGCCATGGGAGTTGGCAATCAAAGATTTGGTGGCCACTATGTGCAAGGCCACGTTGACACTGTTGCTACGATTGTTGAGCAAGTTGCTGAAGGTGACTCTATCAACTACGGATATCAGTTGAGAGACCAGCAGTACGAAGAATTCATTGTGGAAAAGGGGTTTATCACTATTGATGGTGCTTCCTTGACGGTGACCAAGTTGGATTCTGCTGCAGGGACTTTTTGGATCAGTATGATCAAGCATACTCAGGAAGTCTTGGTCATTAGAAACATTGGAGAAGAAGTCAACATCGAAGTGGACTTGACAGGTAAATTGATTGCCAAGCAAGTCAAATTATATATGGATAAATACGTTAAAAAGGACTAGTATTTTAGTGTACAAAATTGTATATATATATATATATATATGGATTGTTTTCTAAATCAACAACTATAGATCAAGGAAACACCTTCGTCACCTGCGGTTATGATTTTATCGTTTCCAGCAAAACAGAAATCCAAAACCCCCATGTGGTGACCTACACAAGTATGTGTTGGGTTTTGAAAGACTCTTGAGTCGTATTTGTAGACGTTCCCGTCGATACACGCTACAAAGACGTCTGTGCCTCTGAACTGGATCTTGGTGACTGAGTCCGGTAGTTGCAGCTTAGATATTATTCTCATCGTGGCCGTGTCGTAAACGAAAATATCACCTCTCACCAAACCGATACACAGTAAAGGAATGTTATTTGTTGAAGGAGACCATGCTATAGACTCAATAGACGCATCCAGTTCGTCTTCTTCTGGTTTCAATTCAATGACACATGGTGTTAGGTGAAGTGTGTGACCTGAAATACAGTTCACTACAACTAGACACCCGTTGTTTGCTCCGATACAACACATGTTGTTCCCATATGTTTTCAATGTAACCCATGGACATTCTATTCCTCTGAAATCACTTGGACTCCACTTGTTAACAACATCTCCCGTATAACAGTTCCAAACAACAATGGTCCCATCAACACCACACGTCACCATGTATTCAGAGCCATCTGGTTGTGACTGTAGGAAATCACCGGAAGAGCAGTCTTATTGGTGGATAAATCCGGAAAACAAAAGAGTCAATTCTCCAGAGTCTTCAATGTTGTAACACCAAACGGAACCGTTATTCCCACCAAAGGCAAACATCGATTCCAAAGTTGGGTGTGTTTTCATCCAAACAATTTCTTCCACTTGTTGTACTTCTTCCAAGAATTTCCATTTGGATCCATCTTTAGAGGATTTACTAACTTTTAAAGACCCATTCATGTCTGCAGTAACCAAGTATTTCCCCAATGGTTGGGTGATATTAGCAGAAATAACACTTTCAGAGTGTTCAATGCTAGTGGCCAATTTAGGTGGAACTGTATGGGATGTCCATAGATATGCCTTGTTATCACCACCTCCACTCACGACTAGAGGGACCCTTGGGTGGTGTGAAACACAAAAGACAGAGTCTGTGTACTTATCGAAATACCCCATACTGTTATTACTCAAATCAATCTCAATATCGGCTTCTTCTCCCTCAGGAGCAACTTCAAGTTGACCTCTTTGGATTTCTTCTTCTTCTTCTTCTTCTTCAACTTCTCCATTGTCTTCTTCATCATCTTCTTCAGGAGCCGACAAGTCTTGGTTTAAAATAACTTCTTCATCAACTTCATTAAGATTGATGTATTCAGCAGGTTCATCAGCTGTAACTGGAGCTGCTGCGGCAGCAGGTACTCCTCCATTCGACTGTAATTCTTCTTGCGACATCTGTGTATCTGTGTTATTATTTGTTGTTGGTTGTTGTTTTTTTTTTATTCGAACGATCCCTTGGAATTCCTTTTTCTAATTACACTGCGATGTAACCATGTGTGTAATATAAATAAAGTTTGATTACAAATCATTACACTACGTTTGAACTAAAACCGAATATGAATTATCCATCTAACTCTGTGTAAGTGTGTTTGTAAATGATTTGAACGTGAAGTTCTAAAGGGAAAAAGAGAGAGAGAGAGAGAAAAAAAAAAAAAAAAAAAAAAAAGAAAAGAAAAGATAAACCTCTGTCCGACAGGCAGTGTCCGAGATCTTGATTCGGATGTTGATGCCCATAAAAATAAAAAAATTGATATTCGGATATTGTAGACGTTATTGTGACACTGTTTTGTCGGACTGTTATTAACCCGAAGTCCGAGTAAATCATTGACACTTTTACGACAATGTCTTTTCTGAGAGTTGCTATTTTTTTTTTTTTTTCATTCTTCCATTACTGAAGAAAATCACCTCACCAACAATATCTGTAATTACATCACATTCCATATATATATAGAGAGAGAGTGTGAGAAAGACAAGTAAATCAACATTCAAAGACGACTTTGTGTATATATTGCAGAAAGTTATATTTTGTACCGTTGATATATAGAAGAGTAAATCAAGAGAAGAAAAGGACAAACGCTTTGAACTATGAGTATTGGATTTGAATGGGGCTATCAACCTTTGACTAATGGAAATAACATTAGCAATAGTGATAATAATAATAATAATAATAATAATAACAACAATGAAAGTGGTAAACTTGAGAGTGATGCTAAATTGGAACAGAGTGGTGCTCTGCCTAAAAGCTATGATCAAGATATGAACAAAAATATGGTTGCGCTTTTGGCCAAGTACAAGAGTAATAGTGGTGCTAATAGAGACACTAAGAAGAGATCGATGGAAGATTCGAAATCGGAGACCTCTTCCTCTCTGGCAGCTCAAGCAGCATCTGTGAACATCATATTACCTAGAAAAAAGATAAGAAATTCATATCACTACAAATCTGCTTCTGATTCTGTACCAGTGGGGAAAAAACAAGCATCAACAACTGCAGCAGGACAGACCCAATCTTTGCCGATCAATAGGGTATTGGAACTATTGGATAAAACTCAGGTAGACAACATCATATTGAAGCTAGTAAACCAGTATCCTGAGTTAAACGAGTGCATATACAAAGAGTGTTACTACAACAATAGAATTACCAATGTTGTTGATTCGATAATTTTAAAAATTGATAATAAGTTTGAAATGATAATAAGCAACGTTCCCTTTTCCAAGAGCAATGCTGATAATGAGAATTTAAACGACTATTGTTTTGAAAGGGTTAAACCACATCTACTAGAATTCTTAAACTGTTGTTACGAATACACTCAGTCTTTGGAATTGGGGAATAGAGAACAGTGGAGGCTAATGGATCACATATTGACACAGTTGCACAAACTTCCTGTGTTTAGTAATCGGATAAATAACTACTATACGGATTTCTGTATAGAACAGATGGATAAAACTTTCCATAAGAGTTTGTTGAGTACGGGCAACGACGACTGGGTATACTTGTTTGGAGATAGGTTATTGAAGCATTGCAATTCTATAGGAAACGATAAACTAAAGTGTCTTAGTGCCTTGATCAATGAAACATATCACCGTACTACTTTCCACGAACCTCCATCGTCATCCTCAGGTGAATCGATACGTCTTCCATCAAAAGAGCATCTATAATTTGGCTCCTACCTACATATTCTACATAAATGTATACACGTTCATCATCATCACCATCATCATCACTGTATAATCAACAGTAGCATCATATATATTATTTTTTTTCATAACATTGTAGTCTCTTGAAAGATACTATTAGAATTAGCTCGAAGTGATGAGGTCGGACTTATTATAGACAAAGGAATTTTTTTTTTATTCTGGTGAAAGAAATTTAAAAAAAAAACGATACAATGGTAAATCATTTTTTATTTTTGGTAATGTATCGGTACCAACAAAAGGGAAAAACGAAAACAAGAACAACGAAAATAACAAAAAGTATACAATGGGTGTCAAACCGCTACACTACGATGATGAAACTATTAAGGAGTTGAGCAAAGAGCTTTTGGTCTCGGGAAGCAAAGGTGCTGTTCAAGGGGCAATCATTTCGATTACAACATCAATCTTGTTAAAGAGATACTCAACGGTGTACAGAACAGTGAGAAACCAGGTCAGGGTTTTTTACCATTGTGCATGGATTGCCAGTGTCTCGACATTCCAGTGCGACAAGCAATTGATAAGTTTCCAACAAAGATACCACGCCAAGGAAGCAGCAAGAAGATCAAGAATCTTGGACGAGGCCGCAGACAGAGGAATCTTCTTGGAAGAAGATATGGTCAACTCAACGGTTCTTCCAAAATAATAACGATAATAATATAAAATAATATTAATAATAATAATAATAATACTATTAATGATAATAATATCATGCATGTATAATATATAAAACCCTAGCTTATATGTATCTATGTATTCCTGTTTATAAACCTACTAATGATAGCAATGCTTTGAATGTGGTAAACAAAAGCCATATCATCCTGAAACAAATCTTGATAACGTACTCGATGATGTAGTAAAACACTTTGTCTTTGTTCCTACACACACGATCAAATATGTGTCGTGTTGGAACTCCAATATACCCGTTGTCGTCTTCCTCGTCCATGAAAGTTGGTGTAACGTTCCCACAAAGTTTCAACCTTAGAGTCAATGTTGTGTTGATTTCGGTTAAAATTCTGTCACTCGAAAGAATCAAATATTCAATCTCGTTGGAACTAGGTAACATGTCAGAGTAATATTTGGTATCCACCATCTTGATTTTTTTCAAATTCTTGATATTTTCCTCGATTTTGACAATTTTTTGCTCAGAAACATGCTGGTACTGATGCTTGTTGTATATCAGCATGTCATTATTGTAACTCAATCTCATGTTTGCATGCTGAGTCATGAAAATTTTTTGCACCGCTTTGAAATATTGAAGCTCTTTGTACTGCAAATCTCTATTTCCTTGAGCTGTACTGACCTCTCTGCAACTTTGCTCCAGACTGTGGAAACCTTGGAACGTGGTTTCGGTGATTGGAGATAACTCTTTGATTATATCCTGCTCATCTAGATCCGATACACTGGGTTCCTCGTTCATTGAAGAAGATATCGACTCAGTGTCACTTCTCAAACCCTGGCTGGCGTTTAACTGGGTGAAAAGTTCGCTCTTATTGGAATTTATAAAGTCTCGAGTCAAAGCTTGCGATGTGGACCGGGAGCCATTCGGAGATGATGTCAATGAGTAGTACGGTGTGGTGTCGTCTCTGGAGGCATTTGCCCTTGTCGATGTTCTGCTCAGTGCATTATCGAGAATCAAAATGTTTTCATTCGAGTTATTTGTCACAACAAGTTTGGGAGGCAACACCCCGCTGGATGCTGCCGGTGCGTGTTCTGAGTCCTTTTTGGCCAGCATGACGTCTTCCACATGCTCATTATCACCAGAACCGTCATATTTCTCGTCCAAATGTGTAATCCCATTCATAAAATGGCTATTATTGGGCTCTTCTTTGACAGCGTGCTCGTCCAATGAATCCTCATCTTTCAAATTGTCTGCAGAGTTCATTTGGGTTCTTAAAACTTGTAATCTTTCCCAATTCAAATCGTCATAACGTTCATTCACCCCTAGAAACCACTTCCAATATACAAATTTGGCTCTCTTCTTATTGGAACGAGTCTTCTTGTATGTTTTCACAATCCCAGTACGTGAGTGGTGATAGTGAATCTTTGTTTGGATTTTCTCCAAAGTGTTTTCAGATTTGTCACCACCGCCACCGGCGCCACCCCCGCTGCCACCACCACCACCACCACCGCTAGAAACTAAATCTTTGTGTTTCTTGTTTCTGTTTTTGTTGCTAAAAACTAATACTGGAATGCACGGAGGATCCGTCACCACATTAGTCTTTCTGAACGTGTCTCTATGGTTTGATTTTATATCGTTGTGTTGAAGTTTTCTATTCCTTATTGTTCTCAACGGATTAAAGTTCCCGTTTGTCGATTCCAATAGCATGTAGTAGTGTGCGAGATAGTTTTGAACTTTCACAATTTGAACTTTCAATCTGCTGTCAGCCTTCAAAAAAACTCCTTGGTCTGAAAACAACTGATCGTTATCTTTTGCATTAGCATTTTCATCAATGTTAAAATCCAACATTAACTGTGGTTTGGTGTTTTTCAACAACCATGAAGAAAACTCTTTGGCGTTTTGCACTGCCTGTGTAGGTTTTTTTGAATATGCATCATTTCCATGGGAGTACGCATCATCAATATAGTGTTCATTTTCTCTATGATGGGCATTTTTTCGCAGCATATCGTTGCCCATTCCTTTGCCTTTTGATGATATTTGTCTGCTGGATGTCACTATGACGTCTTTCACTGGATCTTCTGCGTCTTCCTCTGCTTCTTCTCCGTTTCCTTTTTCTTGTGCTGAGTTTCTGTTTGTACTGTTTTTTGAACCTCGAATACTCACCTCAGGAGAACTAGAATCCGGCGTGCTGTCTTGAATGTGCTCGCCATTCTTCAAGTCGCTGTCTGCCCCACTGCTGTTGCTGCTACTACTATTGTCAAGATTCCCGTGTTTAACAAATATTGTTGGGCCACTGTGTACTCCTGGATGCGGAAAAGTATCGGGATTTGCATCTCGAGTATAGTTTAGACCATGGTTGTAGTGGAAGCCTGAAGGTTCCAGAGTATTTTTCTGGTTCGACAGCTTTACTACTGTCCCACTTTTGTGAAACGACATGAGCTGTGTGTGTGTGTGTGTGTGTGTTTTTCTGAGTCTGTATTTGTGGTACTTGGTTGGTTTTTGATAACGGTTGTGGTTTATCATTACTGTAATTTAACTTTTCTTTTAGAATTAATCCGATTGTTGATTTTTTTTTTTTTTAAATTTTTAAATTTTTTTTGATTTTTTCGTTCCTTAAAAAAATCCCATTTACATGAACCACCTTTTTTGAAACACTATGCAAACAAACAGACCCAGAGCAGAGCAGAACAGAACTATCCAAGATAAAACTGAAGAAAATGAGCACAGGAAAAGCAGATTACTTTGCAATCATTGCCAACGACAACGACCATCCACTCTACGAAGCATTGTTCACGAGTTCTTCCACCAACTCTTCAGCCGAGTTATTTCCCTTTATAGCCATCTCTACTTTAGATATTGTGGAAGATATTCAGTGGAAAACCTCCAATGATGAACTCCAACAACACCTCCAGTTGCAGCAGCAGCTGAGTATGCAGCAGCAGCCCGCCAACTTGAGTGGGGCAACAGCAACGGATGGTGCGCCTGGATCATCGAGCACAGTTGCATCGTTTTTCGGTAGTAAATCTTCGAATCAAACCAGTGGGAACAGCAACAACGCACAGGTGTCTTTGGGGTCTCTATATTTGGGTTGCATAGATCACTACTACCAAACACCGATATCTGCATATATCACGTTTGGTAATGTCATGTTTATCTTGATCCATGCTTCAAACAGCATAATAAATAATACGAACACCAAGATTTTTTACCAGTTGGTTCATGAGCTATATATCAAGACTATAATGAACCCCTTTTATTGCAATGGCGATGTGATAACCTCGCCCATGTTTGATGCCAAAGTTCGAGCATTTGCTGCAAAGTACTTTTGATGTATAAATATATACGTGTGTACGGACTAATTCTTAGAGTTTTCACTCAACTTGATTAAAATGTCTGCAATCGATGGATGATTGTTTGTGATTTTCTCACCAGTATTTGCAATAGTGGAGAGACTATCGAACTTGTTCAGCTCTTTCAACTCCGCCTTTTGTGCATCGCCTAAAAGTTTAACATTGGAATCGATCAAGTGACACGTCTCTTGAAACCTATCAATTCTCATTTTCAAATCATTATCAAGGTTCAAGTCAGGCAGTTTCTTGGATAACAACTTGGACTTATCGATATCCGATATAAACTCGCTTTCTTGCGGAATATAGGTTTCCAAATGGGGAACCTCTATCTCCAAACTCTTCATCCAATCCAACTTTTCCTTCTCCAATTTAATAATCCTATCATTCAACTGTTGTAAGTTGTCTCTATTTTGCTTGTTTTTCAAATTTGGAATATAGACTTTTTTCGCCTTGGAATCGAGTCTTGAATACTCTGACAAAGAGTCCTCCTCTGTGGTCATATTTTTCTTGCTATTAGAGGCACTACCACCTCCACTGCCGCTCCAGTCTATCTTGGTTTTACTTGACTTTATATCTTTGACGAAATTTTTGAAAATGTCGTATGCCAATTGTTGTGCAGATGGTTTACTCTCTTTGACACCATCACCATCACCACTTTTCAAATTTCTCTTTCTTAAAGATTCCAGCTCTCTGCTCAAGGACCAAGTGAATATCTGTTTCAATTGCAAATCTTTCCCAATGCTTAGATTTGAATGCCTGTACAGATCTCTTGTAGGAACATCCTTATGTGGAGATAGCAAATCCGTACCCTCTCTGGGGAACCCCTGTGATAGTCTTCTGCCTCTTTGTGAAGATATGCTTTCTCTCATACGTCTTTTGCGTCTTCTCTCTCTGCTCTCTTTTTGCAATCCACTTTGATATATCTCTTCCGTATCTCCAGATTCTTGTTGGTCGTACTCATACTGTCTTTTCAAAGAGTTGTTATTGGCATCACCGTAGCGCATATTAGAAGAATAACTATTAACGGGAATCGCTGGATAGAATCTACCATTTGGAGATCTGGAGTAGTAAGTCACAGGTTGCTGTGAAAGCTGGCTATCACCTATTATTCTCTTGCCCATGTTGTTATTCCCAACCAGAGGTAATGACGATGACATGTTTGCATATACTTCCGGAGGCGGCACTGCCACGTATGACTGCGTGTAAGCTGATCCAGCAGAAGAGTTGAACGTCTCGACCCATCTAGGATCATTGACATGTTGCAAATCGCTCAACTGTTCTTCCACATAATGGTTTCTTCTTCCTCTTCTTTCTCTGGTCCTGTTAGTGTCTTGATTATAAGGCTGTTGAGCATAGTATTGATTGCTCCCATTGACATAGTATCTTTGGTAAGCAAACCCACTGTCATCGGCATACCTATACTTTGCCGACTGACGTTCGATGTCTTTACTGTTTGAATCAATTTCTTCCTCCGGTTTGGAACTCATGGTGGTGTATTATCAAATCAAATCAAATCAAATAAATAAAAATATATGTACGGCCAATAGCTTAACCACGATGTATTATTGTGGGCACAGTTTTTCCCCTTGTGTCTACTGTTTGTTTTAAATTACACAGATTCGATGTTTGTTGTTTTTGAGTTCTGTACAATCAATGAATCTCCAGTCCTCATCCAAGCAGAAAAAAAAAACAATAAAGAAAAAAAAGATAAAAAAATTAATTCATCTGGACGAGTCCGGAGTCGAACCGGAGACCTCTCCCATGCTAAGGGAGCGCGCTACCAACTACGCCACACGCCCATTAATTTTGTGAACAATAAAGTTTTGTTTATTATCACACTCTTGTGTATTTTTGTGTGTCTTGTTCTAGGAAAGGAGATTGACACTGACAATGCAGTGGATCGTAATTCGAAGTGTCGTAGAAGAAATTGTTACACAATCTACACATATGTATGTACTATTGACGCATATAATGGTCATTTCTTTAACAACTCGTCGATGGATTTTGCTAAAAGCTGTGTCTTTTGTTCAATTGAGTCAATCATTTCATTATCATTGTTTTCGTCTTTCGGAGCATTACCTGTCGTTGTTGGAATTTGTTCATTTTTTTTTGCAAATTTCATGTATGCTACGGCTTCTCCAACAACCCATCTCTCTCTCAAGTTTCTTGTTATAAGAAGCAACTCTTGTATGCCCGAAACCAATTTCTGAGCTCTTGTATGAATTAGAACAATACCCTGCGTAGAATCGTTCACCGGAGACTTGGAAATCTCTTCAAAATCTTTGTTGGCTTGTTGTTGCTGCTCTTGTATCTGCTGCTGCGCCTGCTGCTGCTGCTGCTGCTGCTGATTCGTGTAGAAATCATCTGTATCACTTTCGGCGTCTGAATCATCGTTATAATTACTATGATTACTATTCTTCCCACTCTCGTCATTATCCGTATTAGAAAACTGAGCATACTTGACAATGCTTTCCAAAGACAAGACCAACTGGTCCACTATCTTGTTAATCCTCGATATTTCCGACATAAGTGACTTTTTTCTTGCTTCTTTTCTCTCTTTCTCTCTCTCTCTCTCTCTCTCTCTCGCTCACTCTGAATGAGTATTCATCCAAATATGATAACATACATCAAACAGTAGGCGAAAAGACAAGAGTGAAAAATTGGAAAGTGTTGCCCGAATTCTTTTTACAACGTGAACTACTTACTCTAACCAAAGACAATAATTATAATAGTACATAGATCATATACAGGGATTATTTACCGGTACTACCAAACCCACCAGCCCCTCTGGAACTGTCTTCCAAGGATTCCACAACAACGATCTCTGCGTCATCAACAATTCTTTCCAGGATCAATTGTGCGACTCTATCCCCTTTAACGACGGCAAAGTCTTTCGCACTGTGGTTGAACAAGATGATTTTAACTTCGCCGGTGTAATCTCTATCGACAACACCTGCACCGGTGTTGATACCGTTTTTCACGGCCAGTCCGGATCTTGGAGCAATTCTCCCGTATGTACCTGGTGGAACGGTGAACGAAACGTCAGTGCTCACCATTCCCTGACCGTTGGCTGGAATCGTTGTTGGTTGCGAAGCGTAAATATCGTATCCTGCAGAGTATTCAGATCCTCTTGTTGGAACAGTGGCATCTGAAGATCTCAGCTGGATTTTCAACTGAGGTGACAATTTCTGTTGTTTTGTATCTTTAACGTTATCAATGGACATTATTTATTCGTGTGTGTAAGGTGATGGTAATTATTATTTTTTTTTCTGTTTTCTGTTGAAGATCAATGATGAGTATGTGTAAGAATTGAAAGATGACCAAACCAATAGCAAATTAGAAATCAAGCTATATATACGTTTATTAGAAAATGGAAGAAGTTTGTTCAAAAACGCGTCTTTTTGATCGAAAACTGTGTGTTTTTCGCGTTTCATCTATCACCTGAATTATGTGCATAGTTTGATATAGAGAGAGAGAGAGAGAGAGAGAGAGAAAGAGAGTGTGTCATTGTATATGCCAATGACAGCCATGTATTATATGGTATGGCATTCACTTCTGATGAGCTTGTATGGTCCAGCCATAATGAACCACAGTTGTTACACGCTCTCTCTATGCAATACAACAAACACAATACGGAAAACGATACTGTCAACTTTACAGTGCACTCTTAAACATAACAATTAAACAGCATCGGTGGTTTAGTGGTAAAATCTAACGTTGCCATCGTTGGGCCCCGGGTTCGATTCCCGGCCGATGCATTTATTTTTAAATATTTATATCTTATACGATTTTCCTTTTTTTTTTTGGTTTAGTTAGTGGTGGTGGCGGGAGACATTACAATTATGTACCTTAGATACTCTTTCCGTGCTAGAACCAGCAGTACTTGCTGTTGTTTACCCATTCAATATCTTCAAATGGATATCTAATAGCACTAAGCGAAGGGTTTTCAACGGTAAGGTGTTTCGGGTCAATGATTTTTTCCAGTACGCGGAACAATTCAGGATACTGTTTCTTAGACATGTCTGTGTCCCAAACGTGAATTGCAGTCAGGTTGTACTTCTTGGCTTCCAAAATCATGTATTTTAGTAACTCGATTAGATCTTTCTCATCTTCAACGTACAACTTTAAAATGTATAGGGCGTTATCGGCCCATGCGTGGTGCCATATGCAATGTGCCTGAGTTCCATTTCTTTCTTTTAAGGACACGCCGTATTTCAAGGGCTCATTGGCAATCAATTCTGGACATTTGTGTTGTGCAATGAAGTCGTCCCTAACCGCAAACCATTGGTATATCAAGATATCAGGTTTGATGAGAAAGGTGCATGTTCTATTGTCGGACCCTCTCTTTTTCAAACTCTTGTTTAACAACAAATTGGTCTCCTTTAATTCCAAATCCACCAATTCCTCATAGCCGCCAAAATCAAGATATTCAATCTCTCTCATATCATCGGAAAGTATATCACCAATCTCATTGATGATTGCATCCAAATTGTCGATATGATGAACAGGAACCGGTTTCGAGATGTATCCGAAACTGTTATAAAACTCACCAACTTCACTGTACAGAGTCATTATCTTCCATTCCAAAAATTTGCCCGTCTTTGAGCCCTCCTCGGTAAGAACCAGATCGTCATAATGTTTGTTCAACAATGTCATCATTTTCGAGGCATACCCCTTGCCTCTGTGTTCTGCTTTAGTGTATACACCTCCTATGCAGACACTCAAAACAGGTGTTTGCTCTTTTGAGTTTGGTGCAATGACATACCCAACTCTATTCAATGTCTCAATTGAGGCCACCACTTGAGAGGTTTGAGACGTGTTTGGCAATTCCATATCTTTCAATACAAATTGTCTTACCCCTAGGTATGCCCTAAAGATGCCATGAGCTTCTTCATCTTTTATATCCACATCATTATGAAGCTCTTCTGTACGCAAGTGTGCACTGCACAACTCTGATTCTCTCAATAAGTACTCTCTGGATACATACTGATCAGTTGTCAATCCTGCACCCCAGGTCACTGAATTGGACTCGTAGCTGTGAGTTCTTAACTCCTTGTTGTTGGAGCAATCGGTTAGTACTATAGTGTCCAATTTACCTGTCATTGTGGTTGTCCTGTTACTTGTGCTGATATTCTTTGGGTCCTCTACGTTTTGCATGTGTAAACATATATATACATAGGTGGGTGGCAAAACTCTTATCAAATCAGTGTCGCTTGTATTTCCATCGGCATCTTCAAAATAAACCCGCGGAGTTCTTTCTCAACGTTTTTTTCAGAAATAAGCGCTTGTTTACTTTTTTATGTATTGATTTAATATATGAGAATACTAAGTCTACTGACTGAAATAACAATTATGTACAAGCAAAAGTAAACAAAGAGCATATAGTAATGATTATACTGAGAACAAATTGTATTAGATTGGTTAGGCAGTAGATGCGTTACAAACATTACGGAAATAGTTGGCTTCTGTGACTCTCTTTGATGCTACTGCTGTGGCTGTCAAGTTGTTGGTTCTTTTGATGCCCTGTGTTGAAGAAGAAGTTTCATTGCCACCACCAAGCTTGAAATTAGCGCCCAGGGCTTTGACGATTTCTTTCAAGCCGGTCAGAATAAACCTCATGCTTTCACCTTGAGAGCTGAAATAGCTGTACAAGTCCTTCATCAATGCAGATGTATTGGTTCCATTTTTTTCCACAATCTCTTTGATCTTGGTCGAAGGAATGTTGAAACCTTTCATTTTCATAAATGCTTCTAATTGAATAGCCATCATTTTCAAATTTTTATCATTTTCATCCATCGCACTTGTTATGTGAATGGATATCTTGCTTCTTTCTAGAGAGGAAACAGATATGTAAGAGTGAAAGAATTTGAGGTAATTTGACAGTTTCAGTTTCCGTAACATTTTGATATCTATAGGCTCATCCGAGTTTAGAAATTGGAAATTGTTTCTTCCCAATGAAATGGTATTGAAAAGCTTGTTGTGAAATTTATACTGACTGCCAATCAAACTTCCATTCCCTGTACCAAGTTCATAGTTTGGCTGGACCTCGTTCAAGATGTCACTAGCGCCACATGCAGTGTCCTCTATTTTACCTAATTCAATGGAGCTTTCGACAATTTTCAAAAACTCTTGGACATAGTTTTCATAAAACTTTTCCTCGTTGCAGTCTTCCTGCAGATTCACTTCCAAATCGATGAGATAGTCTTCTATGGATTTTTCCAAGTAAGCGGGCGAAGAGGATGACATACAACTGATTTGCAGACCACAAGTATCTGTCATTGTTCTAACCCCTCCAGTGACAACATACCCAACTTGCCTTTTATGTCTCAAGTCAGGGACCAATGTCAAAGAGAAAATAAACTCAGTGAAGATAGTTAGTGTAAAGACAGCGCTGTTGCAGCGGTGTCCTGTTTGCAGGAAATATGTTATTGCATTATTAGGATCGTTGTCCGAACCAGACTGCTCAACAACGTATGACTTGCCTCTTTCCAACACAATTGTCTTGGGTAGGACTTTTTGTACCAATGTGTTTTTACATTGTAAATGATGAGTTAGATTGTCACTCAAATGTTTGTTAATAGCACTAGAAGAATCACCCAAATCACCATGGTGGAGAACCAACAAATACATGTTATTTAGAAAACTAATTGTAAAGTCCTGGAAACTCTTGATATTAATGTCCTCTTCCAATGAATCCAGCCTGTCCTCTAAAGACCAAACGTACTTTTCCAAACTAATGTACAAGCCAATGGTCGATAACTGAAAGCAGTTACCGCTAGCAGCATCCTCGTACTTTGTTCTGACGTTGACCCTGGCCTTTCTGAAAAGCTCCTTGCTAACTGGTGTTTTTTTCAAATCTTGTAAGACATAAATAATATACGATACGATTTTGACCAGACCATCACTAAAACCGCCAATGCTGATTTTCACTTTGACGTCTCCTCTAGGACTTGGAGTCATTGAACAGCTATAGACTACCTTGACAGCAGCGTACAACTCTGGGGTCATAGTGAAACTCATTACCTCAAACAAAATCTCTAGAAACATGGTGTTAAGTGGAGAAGGTTGCAAATCAAAACTAGTCAGTTCTAGGGATAAGATAGATTTGGATTTGAAAATATTATCATGGCTTTCGTCTTTGATCCAGTACTGGTACCTTGCGTTTTCACCAATTTTTTTCGGTTTTGAATGATTGATGGAGCTGGACATAACCAAATTCATGAAAGAGTCACTACCTTTCTGTCTTGATGCCTCCAACGCCTGTTTAACAATGGCAGTCTTTCTGGCAACTTGAGGTAAAAAAACGTTATCGAGCGGGAACTCAAACTTGAAAGCAGTGGTCATCATCATCTTCCGAGAAACAGTGAATGAGATTTTGAAATAAGAGAATTCGAAATACACATCACTGTCGAGCTTTATTTGAGTGCCCTTTGTTAACCCACACGTCTTAGGCTCACCCAGAGCCACGTATTTGGCATTTCCACCGGTGATTATTTTTTTGAAGAACTCGATGAAGTCTTCAGCTTCATTGCGCCAATTTTTAGCACTGCTCGAAGATTCATTATAACTGTCACTCAGTGAATTAATAAACGGAGTTGACTTCAGAAGAGCGTCTGGCTGAACATGGGATAGGAAGTTCTTGGTCAAGACGTCTGCACAAAGAGTAGAGCATTCTACACTTGAGGATGTAATGTCCTGATATAGGAATTTCAGAATATCAATGGAGTTGTTTTCGCTCAGAGCCTTGGCAAGTCCCTCTACGTCACTCAAAACATTGGTAAAATAGTTATAAAAGAAACACTCCATTATGGCATCTGAATTTTCCCATCCCTTTTTCGATAATTTCATTTGCAAAATCAACCCGTCATTAGCCACGGCAAAATTAGACCAATATGTCGAGCTTTCAGTACCAAATCCGTTGCTTTTCAAAAAGTCATCAAAGGACTTCATGCTTTCGTCACCAACAATGTCTATCCAGTAATTGTAGTTCTTGATGAAATTTTTATCGGTGTAATGTGGGAAATCTTTGTGGAATACTGGGAAGATTACTCTCAGAATAGAGGACTTCTTAGTTGCAATGCACACTAGATTACTTTTTTCTGATTCACAAGTTTGAAATAAGCGAGCAGAGCCAATTTTGGAATTCCAAACTGTTTTTAAAACGTTGAAATCCATGTTTTTAGTGCAGTTTGTTTCTTTGGAGGGTTTTTTGAATTTTGAAAACAGTTTTTTATCTTTAGACATAGGTTCTGATTTAATACTGCTGAAATGTTGCGTAGCCAGTTTGGTCAAGACATTTAAAGATTGTGAACCTTTTAAACACAAGGTCATGTTATTGTTGGCAAAAAAATGATCTTCGAAATACTTGTTCAACTCATCTTGTAGATTTATTTTCTCCATGTGGGCTAGATTTTTCAGAGTGGTGATGTTACCGGTAGCAAATCTGTGGAAAGGATGATTTGCGTTTGCTAATAGCCTTGTACCGTGAAATAACATTTTCCCATTGTTTACTTTGTTACCAATATGCTCGTTGTTGATGGCATATATTTCTTTTGTGATCACACTTTTCTTAAACAGAGAAGCTTCAAAATAAGAAGCAAACATCTCCAACAGTTTTTCAAAAGGTAGGATCTCTTTGTAGTCATTAGTACTTCTAAGCATACTTGAGTTTGGCATGTGGAAATAGAAAGTTGTTTGCTGTCCGGAAGTGTATGCGTTGATTGAACCACTATTTTTTGACAATTCATCATGAAATTCTTGAGGGGAAGTGTTTTTTTTAGAGCCGCCTGCTAATATCATATGCTCACACAGATGGGCTAGACCCAAGACGTTGTCTGGATCATTAAAGGCTCCGGTGGCAACTGATAAAGCACATGAGGCAGTTTTCTCTGAGGGATCAGATATCAAAAGACACAACAAGCCATTGGCTAATTTGATAAGTTTGTATCTTTTGCTTAAACCTGAAATCGGTAAATAAAGGGAAAGCGGATACTCGATTACGGAACTCATGCTATTTGTCATTGCTTGCTTTTTTATTTTTTTTGAACATCTCTACAACTAGTTGATTTAACGAAACGATGGGCAGTATTTCAATTTAGTTTTATATATCACATCAATCAAGAACCGCATTACTAAACACACAGTTTGGTTCTTCCAGATTTTGCTTTGTGTGTATAACAGTTGTTTTTTTGAGGGAAACCCACAATCCAATTGTGATAAAATGCAATAAGACGTTTAACCAATGGGCTTTATTAATTACCTATTATAGAGCATTCAAAGAAGACATTGCAAAACTGAGCAAAGTAAAAAAAAAAACATCAGAGTTGGATAGAGCGCATACTTTTAGAGATTCTATACATTGGAGGGTTGGCCGAGTGGTCTAAGGCGGCAGACTTAAGATCTGTTGGACAGTGTCCGCGCGAGTTCGAACCTCGCATCCTTCATTACTTTTTGCACAATTTTTTATTTTTTTCCCTTCCTCCTCCTCTTAAAATGCATAAATGCCACTTTTTTGGGGGAAATTGTATATAATTAGGTATGTGACACAGGAGTTACTGCTTTATTTCTTTATTTTTTCAGAAACACAACGATCTTGTATGAAATAGTTAGAAGAGTAACTAGTTTGAGAAAGAATCTTATCCGCTGTCTGTGTTTCTCTGAGAGCTGTTTTCTGAACAGTAGGTTGTGTTTGTGGAAATCGAATATGTGGAATAAAACGTACATGATCAAAACAGTCTTGATGAGTAGATTGCATATTTTACCTCTTGCCAAAAAAAATGACGTTTCCAGCGTATCCGCGAGACTCAAATTCCAAAGCAGAGCAAAGTTGATAAATAAAATGGAGAGGGAATGACCAACAAAACTCATGAATCTAAACTTTTCCATGTACTGGAACGTCAATTTTTTCAGTATCCCTTTTCTTATTAGCAACTGTAGCAGTTTCAGCTGTTGAGAAACCATTTGCATACTCATACTGGAAGTGTGTATGCTGTTTGACGCAGTAGAGGATCCACCTGTCCATATGATTATTTGCGAGTTGTATGTCACTCTTGTGTCCAGATATTGAGAAACTGTATCCCTGCTTGAAATCTGGCTATTGTGATTATTGTGCATGGTTGGTGCTTTTTGAATGTGTTATCGTTAGTCATACAAACATGGGTGGTTGCTCTTGCATATTATGTACTGACCACTATCCCCTCCCAAGAAACAATAGGTCATGAAACAAGTGTGTATACCCTACCTTATCTGAGTTATCGGGGAGGGGATTTAAAATACAAAAAAACTCAAATCCGAAAGGAACAGCTCATCGAAATCACCTTATTACTAATCGACTTTACTCGATATCTATTGAGTAATAATAGGTGTTCTTTAATCATCTTCCTTAATTTAATAGAAGATGTCGTTTTTTTCAATTAAAATCACACGTGTACGTATCCTGTGGGTATAAAAAGCAAAAAAAGAAGGAACATCGCATACACATTTAATTAGTAATCTATTATACATATTATATAAAAACGATTATAGATTGTGCAGATGGGTTTTTATACACTTCTTACTGGGTCTTTGCAGGTTCTGAAGTAGTTTCAGTTTTCTTAGGTTCTGCAATGTCTGCATTATCCCCTGTTAATCTAACGGCTGCTCCGTATTTTTGTAATTTGGTTAACAAACCGTCCCCTTGTTTGATCAAATTGTGGAATTGTGCATTTTTGTTGTCTGGTCTATTAGTTTCTACAATCCCATTGACTCTATCAATCACACAACTTAGCTGTTTGTTTGGAATGAATTTGGATAGATCGTTATCCAAGAATTCCACAGAAACACCAAATGAATCGGCCATTGATTTTAAAGATAATGTTTTATAAGATTCTAGTAATTGAGAGTATAATTTTCTTCTCATTTCTCTCATAAAATAATCGGCATGTACTTTAAGATATTTGCATGGTAATACAACAGTTTCTCTCGTTTGTAATAAATAGGGGAAAAAACTAGAATAATCCGAAGTATATAAACACATTGCCAATGCAAAAATAGTTTCTAATGATTCGTTGTTTGACATTAGAGATAAAATCTCTGGAGAGTCTATAATTTTTGTTTTCAAATCTGTTCTTTCTAATGATAGTAAACCGGCAACACATGCATATGTAGCAATGTTTTCATAGGAAGTCAATTCTAGACATGTGAAAGTTGCCAAGGAATCGCATAAGAGTTCTGCAGCTTCTTTAAAATTTCTAATGCTCATACAATGAACCCCTTTGTAGGTCTTGAATTTGTTTCTTCTTTCCCAGTCACCACCCTTTTCGATCAAAGAATTCACTTGTTCCAACCTGTTTTTAACGAAATGGGGATCGTTATAAAAAAAACCTAGTCTCGTTATGGTTAATAGAATATCGATTTTACCTCCAGTGGATACGGTGACTTCGTGCGCTTTGGTCAATGTTGTCACTGCGTTATCCAAGTCACCTATTTGCGCATAGTACTCTCCCAATTTCAACCAACAATGTGCTTTTTCTACTTCTCCTTCATCTTCTTCTTCTGCTTTATCCAGTTTCCCCTGTAACTCTTTAATTTTCTCCTTGTTGTTTTCGTTCATTTTCCCGTATAGTTTTTCGTCAAATTTAGAGCCTGATGATCCATTTAGATAGTTGTTTTCCTTCAAATATAAGTAGTATGGTGCCATGTCTTCATTGGTAATCTTTTCGATCAACAAAGTGTATGTTTCATTATTACTATTATTATTATTATCAAACTGTTTGTTTTCTTTAAGTAAAAAAGCCAATTCAGAAACCTGGTAGTTAGGAACATTGCTTAGCGAAGTCTCATCAACATAGGATTCTTGTGTCATTTCTGTGTATATAGGGTGGATTGTCTGTCTCTGTTGTGATTGGTTCTGAGATAGATTTTTTCTTTCTTGTTTTGATGGATTGATTGTTAAACGCTTCAAAGGTGGCAAAAAAAAGACCAACCAACCTTAAAAGGTATAATTTTCCAAAATGTCAAAAAATGATCAAAAAAATGAGAAACAAAAAAAATAAAAACACAGTTGGAGGGTAACTTGCTCAGGTAAGGAAAAACTACCACCGTTTAAATGACATTCATCAAAAAAGACGACACCTCAGACTTTAAATATCATCACTACAGATATAAGTAGTATTATATATATAAATAAAATAATAAGACGTTGTTTATTCTTTATACACAGAGTGTGTGTGTATGTTCTTACATACATCTATATCACACACACACTCACACTCACACTCACTCAAACGTATGCTCTTTGACGATCCTTGAAGAAGAATTGAACAACTAAAGTTTGTACAACACTAATGCTGACCATTATAAACATGATTGTCAGGGATAACCAAAAGACTCTACTTTCTGTACTTTCCACAGTAGATTGATTTCTCCATTCTCTTGCCCTCAGATAGTTCATCAACTTTGTGATTTTACTCAAGTTTCTGTCAATTTCTTCCAAAGCATGGTTTGAAATAAAATCTTCTTTGGCTTCACTATCTTCTTCACCTTCAGAATTATTCATATTTTCCAATGACTTATCTGGTTCCAAAGTGACTTCTATTTTTTTCAGAGCTGTACCGTACGAGTTACTGAAACAGAACGAGTATTGTCCAGAACCAAATGATTTCAGAACAAAATCACTATATTTTTTTTGCTTTTCTTGAATGATTATTGTTCCATCTGGAGCAGTGATTTCAAAATCAATTTCAAAATTCCCACCAGTCAAAACCTGGTATGCAACAACTAAAGTGTCATCATCGGAAAACATATCGTGGTATAAACAATCTTTGGTGAAAGAGGGCAACGACATGACGATTGGAGAGTATGCTAAAGATGCAGATGCGAAAAGATTGTTGCTCATTGCTAACAATCCCAAAAAGACGGCTACAAAAACCTGTATGAATCTATACTTCATTTTGTTAATTGTATGGTATAGAATGCCTTGAAAAAAATGCTCGTGAACAATTTTTTTGGAAAGTTCTTGTCTGGTCAATTATTCTTTCACTTGTTGGGGTTTTTCCACTTTGATTCTCTGTTGAAACACTACAACCACAATCACTTGAATAACTAATAACAATTTTCAATCGGAATAGACTTGGAAAAGTTCTATATATATTTATATCATCATATTCAAACAACTACCAAAAGAAGAAGAACAACAACAACAACAACAACAACAACAACATCAACAACAACAACGTGGACAAAAAAAAAAAAGACCTTTTCAGTGTATTTTTCTTCCTTTCTTTCCTCTTCAATGAATACGTTGTTCTCTTCTTCTTCTTCTTTCATTTTTTTCTTCTTTCATTTTCCTTATTATGTGTGTGCACGTGATGGTTGTCGATATTTCCACCTCGACGCTATACGATATGGAGAGAGAAATAGACTTCTTATTGGGAAAGAACAACAACAACAACAGCAGTTGGAGAAGATCAAACCACGGGATTAAGTCAACTTGCTTTCAAACCATGGTGTGAAGTTGTTTCCCTGGACGGTGTTGATTTCACCCTTGGAACGGAAAACCATTTGTCTTTGCATCTCTGCTGATAGAGATTGGAGAACAGTGTCTGAATGGTGTTCTTTTAAACTGGTGATCTTGTTGAGGAAACTGTG
This sequence comes from Hanseniaspora gamundiae, assembly GCA_003020785.1. Taxonomy (NCBI): domain Eukaryota; kingdom Fungi; phylum Ascomycota; class Saccharomycetes; order Saccharomycodales; family Saccharomycodaceae; genus Hanseniaspora; species Hanseniaspora gamundiae. Next base: position 82,142 of record PTXO01000011.1, read on the forward strand.
ACACATTTTAAAATCTCTTTTGGAAAGAGGTAGCAACTGGAACGGATTATTGTTTACTATCAGATTTCCACTGCTATGACAATCAATTTGTTCAAATACTCCAAGAGTAGATGTTGCTATGGTATGGAGTAGATCAAACAAATGTGCGCCTTGGAATGATATTTTGCATTGTCCATTAACAACGGAATCTTGTGTGTGCAATAATCTATAGTAGTTATAAGCAATGTTGATTCCATAGGGATCGGAATCAACAAATATGTGTATTTTCTTAATACGAATATTTTCTTGAATACTCATATATTTTATAAAATTTTGTGTTAAATAATCTGGATTACCCCTTCCTGTTATTAAGAGCCAGTTATTTGTTTTCATACACGTACTATTGAATATCAAATCTTTGAAAATAGCATCTTTCTCTAATATCGCTATACCTTCAATAACGTTGGGTATATTATTATTATTATTCTTTCCAGTCTCTAACATGCTTGATACTTTACAAAATTTGAAATTCTGGAAACAGTGTGGAATCAAGTTTGATCCCGTGTATGTTTTGCAATCTTTCAACATCATCATCATCATCATGGAAGGATTCAGATCATCAGCACCATTGCTTAGACATTCCACCTTTAAAGAGCCACCATAGTAGAACAATCCTTTCTGCGAGGCAACGATTCCTAATTCATACCGGTCCACTTGCAAGCAGGTGCTCAAGATGTCTATCCACCTGCTACAAACAGTTTGGAACTTGTCATATATCGCAACGTTCCTATTGTATATATCTCTTATTGTTGATATTTTCTTCTTAGACACATTTTCTTTGAAATCGTTTAGAAGAGTCATTATTCGTATGAAATTCTTTAAACTCTTATAAGAATCGTTATTGGGGAAATCAAGCAAACAAATTTTTTTTTTTTTATCCTTTGAATATGTCGTATTGGTGTTTCCCATATGAAAATTGACAGAGCATCCATTTTCAATACTTGCAGTGATGCATTTTAGTTGCTCATCAAGTGTTTCTAATAATTGGTTAGCATTTGATTTCATTTTCCCCATTGATTCTGAGGAAGCATTGCAATTTTTGTGGGAAATATAGACATGCCTAGTACTGTCTTCATTCTGTGTAGACACGAATTGCATCATTTCAAATCTGTTTCTTTGAGGAGTAGTAAGAGCGATCATGGAAACCAACTCACTCAAGTTGCAGTTCATTGGATCGTAGAGTGCTGATGGGAAATGGGGCTTCTTTTCTCTTTGTCAGCCAGCTCTTCACTCATAATGTCTCAGAGGTTGAATCACCATCAACAATCGTTATCATTTAAGCGCTGAAACTGCGGAGGTAAAAAAGAGCCTTTTCACTGTTTTTTCGGACTTGACATTGCAGTCCGCAATCCGGCTGTCTTTTTATTCTTCAGTATGGAAAAAAAAAAAAAAAAAGAAGCTACCTCTTCTTGAACTGTTATGAGGAGGCCTAGGAACTGATTTCCATTATTCTAGAGTAAGATCTTCTCGTAGGTGGAAAGACCAGTGGTCAAAGATACAGGAAGCAAGAACTTCGAAGAGACATTCATTGCGCTAGAAACATGCTAGGTGTGAAAAACAGTTATGGAACACGCATTTCTCTTAGGAAAATTTTGGTATCGGAGAAATGCCGAGGCTATGTCACTGCAAAGCTATCATATTACACCACCGATGCCATCTTAAAGGGTAAACATGTCGACACGACTAAGAACAAAGTCCTAGATGCTGCATTGAAAAAATCCAAGACACTTGAAGAGTGGGCTCATGAGGATTTTAATCCAGTGAGAGCTTCCGTGCCCAGTAACAAGAATAAAAAGTACAACAGCTACATTCAAAAGACAGCCAATAAAACCCCAAACAAGAGAAAGACACCCACTGAGCCACCTGTTTTCATAAGAGAGATACAAAGCGGAGTATTGGAAGGCAATCAGGTTGCGAAACCCAGCTCTTTTACCAAAAAGTCCATAATACTAAGAGACTCGCCTGGGTTTCAGTTAGAGCATATAGAACAACCCGGAGCACCACCACCACCGACTTTGAAACACGGTATTGACTATGCGTTATTCCAACCGTTGAGTTTCCAACAGATTACAGACAAAAGATCGGGGAGAAAGTCCATAGGAGACGCTGTGAGTAGGCCCATCAGTGTGGACGACTTCTATTACGATAGAATCCCCAAGTATAAAAGTTCGAACGAGGACAAGACGTTGCTTAGAGTTGCGAAAAAGGAGCAGGCCAAGTTCTATTCATCGTCGTCTGCTATAACCGGTGCACTATCGCAAATCCATTTTTTCCTATCTAATTTCAGACCTGTGAAAAACCAGTACCTTACGAAAAACTTCAAAGCAGTGACCGATTATGCCATGTCTGCAAGACAGAGCGTGTCGCTATTAGTGCAAAGACAACAAGACGCAGTTGAAGGTTTGCACGACAAAAAGAATAACAAGAACAATGACGAAAGTGCATCCGTGCCCATATACTCCATATCCAATGACAAGTCGGCCGATATGGACATAATTCTATCACAGTTGGGCCATGCGTTGGAAACTCAGTTGACCACCACGTCTGAAGAGTTCAACAAGTATTTCGACAAATCGCACCCTGACTTTATCAAAGACCAGGACTATAGCAAAGTGGAGAAGAAAGATTTTTTCCACTACTCAAAGATATCTAATTTTGTGCTGCGGTCTCAATTGGACTCGCACCACAAGGACTTGCCTGGCTCTGGTGTGTTTGATTTGAAAACAAGAGCTGTTTCTGCGATAAGACACGACTTGGCATTTGTGGAAAACAACAACAATTTCACGGGGTACGAATTGGATAAGCTCTATGGATTTTTCGAATCTTACGAGAGAGAGTTTTACGAATTGAGTAGATTGACACTGTTGAAATACGGGCTACAAGCACAAGTTGGAGACATGGATGGGATTTTCATCGCTTACCATAACATTTCGCAAATTTTTGGGTTTCAATACTTGCCACTAGAAGACATCAAGTTTATTCTCAGTTCGTTTTGTGATGCCAAGTTTTCCAACGATTTGAAGAAAAGACAGGAGTTGTTGAAGCTATTGTATAAACCAACGGAACTGGTTCAAAAAAAACTGTACCATAGCGACTGTTGCAAAGACATATCCAACGCTATTATGACACAAGAGTACAAGTACTCGTTCCAAATTTTAAGCGAGATGCTATCGATCATTCAAAAAGACTTGAAGAACTGTTCAGATTTTAGATTGGTGATAAAGACATTTCAACCAGCAAAGAAAGACAAGACCAATGATGATAGTAAGGCTAAAAATGAAAAAGCCACACTATACTTTTTTGCTGTTCCCTTGGAAAGCGAAGATGTAAAGTTTTTAGAGGAACGAACGTTGAAGGATAAGATATTGTACGATAGTTTTGAGAAGATTGATGATTTTTTGAACGATTTGTCTCATTTCAACAAGACCCATTACAAGAGCAAGCTTTTCGGTTACAAACTGACAGTAAGAAACCATTCCGTTTTCGGCTCCACCGAAAAGCTTCCCGAAATTGATTTCCAAAGTGAACTATTCAACGGAGACAACAGCAGCACCGGTTTACACCCTTCAGAACGTAAAGAGTTGCTGAATTTTGTTGAGGGGAAAACTGCGTACAAGAATATCAACGAATGGGACCATCCATTTTTTTTCCATCCAAAAGATGTCAACAAATGGGAGATCAACTGTAAAATAGAGAAAATTATAAGTCCATTAACCAACACAAAGATTTATAATTCGTTAATGGATGAAAAACTTAAATTTTTGAAAAATCACATCACTGAACGTAGGAATTTCCACAATAACAACTCGGAACAGGAAAAAGTTGATATCAACAAGGGTAAAAATTTGAAACTATCAGAAAGACTCCAATACTTGATAACCACACCGATCTTGCCCAAGAACTACAAAACAGCAAGACCGTCGTATGAGGAGGTTAGAGAAATCTTACGAGCACTTGGTGACAAAGATAAGAGTGCTACTTAAGAATGAATCATAATAGTGGGGGAGGAGTTTTCTATTTTTTTTTTTTTTTTTTCTTCTTCTTTGTCTATTTAGCATGTAAATATACACTTTCTATCATAAATACTCTGTCATTTCTATATTATCTTTAATGCTTGGATGGTATAACGCAGGTTGAGGGTTATCGTCAAAGTAGGTTCTGCCCTTGTAGTAAGATTTGTAATAGATATATTGGACACCGATGTAAACGTCCAAACCCATTTGGAAAAGACCAAAAAATAAGAAAATCATGGAAATATTCTTGGCACCAAAGATTAGATAACAAATTTTCAACACATCACCACATAGCCAACTCACCAACAATATCAGTTTGAAACCTTGAATAGATTTTAATTTACTTAGAATGGCAATTTGTGGTAAGGGTAGAGTACTTTCGATAAACAAACCAAGAGACCCGATAAAGGAGCCAATCCCCTCAGAGAATCTTTCCCAATTCATAATCTTTGATATGAAAACTGTGATCAGCAATTGAACCGCTGTGAAGATGAAGATGAATTTCCAGAAAGTCCTCTTTGTGTTCCATTGCCAAAATTTACCAAATCTTTTATAGTTTGGATCAAAAAATTTCAAAAATTTATAGATGAATACCAATATGATTTTATATGAAAATCTGACAAAATTCTTCCATGACAAAGATTTCAACAGTTGTCTCATTTCGTTCTTGGTAAACGGGTTAGCAGGGAAATATTCTAACCAAACGTCATGCAGTAGTTCAGGAAGAGACTCAACGTTTTCCAAATAGTCGTAAACATAAGTTTCGGGTCTGAATTGTAGACTTGTATGCAGTAAAATGATTTGAATAAATATCATCACTAGAGCCTGCCTTAAAAGGGTGATTTCATATGGTGTTATAAGGTAATAAGACACTCTCAATATACTTGCAATCAACATCGTAGCACATATATCCATTGAGAACCCCATTGCTGTTTTAGACTTCCGTATACTCAAAACGGTCGACCCATATGATATAAGGGGTGTAAACGATATCATGTTGTTTATAAGGAATTGAACTGTAAACCATTCTGGTAAATAAAATTGATCAATCTTGGGTAGATACTGCTCATAGCCTCCTAGATTTAGATGATACTCGCCATCATCGGCAGCAGCAGCAGCCATGTCGGCAGCCACGTTGGCAACACCAACAACTTCTCCTCCTGAAATGTCTTGGTCACTCATTTATACCGCGATGGATCCAGTGCCTCTTGTGGTTGAGGTTTTTCGAATTTCATCATATTAATTATTTCCATTTGTTGAGTAATCTCGCTTCTACAATGGATCAGTTTTTTTCAGTCAATCTAACGATGGAAAACAATGAGCAAAAGAAAAAAAAAAAAAATATACCAAAAAAAAAAAAGACGCTCATAGATCTCGGTGTTCGGAGTATGATTGTTGCTTCTAAATTAAGAACAAAATGATCTATGACCGTGAGAAGTTGACCAGTATACAGCGTTGTTAAATAATAGTTGAACCTCCGGTAATGTATGTGGAAAGAGAGAGAGGTATGTAGTTATATAAATTACTCTCAGAAAAAATTAAAAAAAAGAAAGAAAAAAAATAAGCACTCACGCGGGGGGTCGAACCCCGAATCTTCTGATTAGAAGTCAGACGCGTTGCCATTACGCCACGCGATCTATATTTTATGATTTGTTGAAAAGTTGGTGTTGCTATTATGGTTGTGTTACGTTTGCTTAATTGATCTTTTGACAACTCAGTTGTTCCTCTCAGCAACAAATGACAACTATTCGATGAGGATTAGTAAACCCGTTTGCAAATACAATTCGAATTAGATACGTCATAGAGAATCAATTCCACATCAACTGTTGTAATATGCTCTAATCATTACATGAGTCACTCAATGATTGAGATAAAGGTAGAATAGAATACAATGATATGTCAATACAAATATAGTTTTTTTGAGTTGTTAATGTTCGGTTTTCTTCTTTCTTTGCCATATAATTGTATATAGTAATCCAGTCTTCTCTCTTATGGTTTTTCTATGACTGATTTATGGGTTTGTGTCCAGTTTGGTTGGGTGTTATCTAAACGTTACACCGTTTCAACATCAGTGACTCATTTTTATCTTTCATAGAGATCTCTGTTTTTCCCTTATTATTTTTAAACAATGGGGCCAGTTTTTGATTGTTTAAAGATTTGAAAAAAAAGTTATTCATATGTATATATGGCATTGGAGTCGTAAATACTCTATAGATACAAACAACAAAGAGTAATACCCAAACATAATAAGATGACGTTTAGTAAAGTTTTCACCTTTGAGGTGGAATACACAGCAGGTGACATAATTACGAAATATGTTTCGAATAAAACCAAATTACAAGTAGTTCATATTTACTCTCCTTCTTCCAACATTGTTGAATCTCAGTTTGTAGTCAAAACAGGCGATAGCACACGTTCTCTGTTGCCTCATGCAGTGGAAAAACTCGTTATGGCATCTTCTGAAAAATATCCCTTTAGAAAATTATTTGAGATTGCTAAAGATATATGCTATTCCATTTATTATTCCATATGTGAAACCGAGTATACTTTGTATAGTTTGAGTACTCCTTCATGGGGAAGTTTCCAAAAAATGTTTCCTTTGTATATGGATCATTTATTTCATCCACTGATGACCCAGGAGTATTTTACTACAGAGATATACCATATCGATCCTGATACTCTTGAGGATAAGGGCTTTTTGTTCAAGCAATTGGAAGATAACCAATCATACCCAATGGCTTTTATGAACTTAGAAAGTAAATTGGAATTCATGTCTGGCGACAAAGGTGACAAAACAAGGTTTCAATCAGGAATGGATTTGTTGCTCGATAGTGTTAAATCATTGAATTTAAAAGACATTCAAGAGTTTCACAAAAGAACGTATACTCCGGATAAAACGTGCTTAACTATCAAGGGAAACATATCAGAAGAGGAATTTTTTAAAGTCATTGACAAATTAGATGAATCGTTTGATCCATATACGGGAGAACTTTTGTTGAAAGTGAATAACAACAACAACAACAGCGTCATTGCATTTCGTAACTCTAATGAGAACATAATAGAGAAATTGATTAAAATCCCTGAAGAAGAAGAAAAAAATGACAATACCGGTGAAATGAAGTTATTCTGGATTGGACCATCATATGCTGAAGATACTCTTGAAATTGCCTTAATGTGTTTGCTCGAGTACTTTCGAACTTTGAGCTCATTATTTTTTGAAAATAGTGGTGATGATGATAATAATAATAATGATACAGATAACGACTCGTACCGTCCAAACAGTCCCTATTTAACCTTTGGATATGAACATTTGAGTAAGAGCATCCATAGAATTTGGTTTGAAAATATTAATATCTGTGAAATGAGCACAATAAAAGAAAAAGTTCTCTCTCTTTTATCATCTCATGTAATCGATATTGGGAAAATGTTAAAAATAGTTGAAACCATGGAAGATCAGTACACTGAAAATTGTGGATTGAAAGGTTTTTTCAGACTTCCAACCAAATGTACGGAACATTTCATATACGGTGGAGATGATAGTAATGGTGAGATTTTGCAGAAAGACATTTCCACTTTGCATAATTACAAAACAATTAAAAACTTCTCTCAAAAAAATTGGCAAGACCTACTTGATACTTGGTTTGTGAGGAACAAACCATTCGTTGTTAAAGCGGAAAAGAGTTATGAGTACTATGAGCAATTGAACGAAACTAAACGGTCTATAATAAGAGAAAGAAAGGCCAACTGTGACGTAGAGAAATTGAAAGAAGTTCTAGACAGAGCAAACAAAGAAATGGCAACCCCGATTCCCAAAGAAGTGCGGAGTGAGTTTCAACAAGATGTGTCAAGTTTTTTTATCAAAGGCAAGAGGATCGTACCTATATCATCGATTGGAGGTAATGAAAACAACGATAGTGATGACTTGGTCCACAAAGTTCTTTCAAAAAAACCAAAATAATTACCGTTTTTTGTACACATTGAGTATTTCACTTCACAGTTTCTGGATATTCATTTTTTACAAAAATTCAGTTTAATTAAAGACAAAAGTCTGTTACCGTTCTTTCATGTTTTTCGTTGTATGTTTAAATTGCCAATGAAAACAGAAGCCGGCCTGATTAAATCAGCTGCTGAAGTGTCCATCTCAATGGAAAAAGACGGTCTGACTTGCTCAATCAAAGACGACTTTGGACACCAGAGTTCGGGATTACTTGACATCAATATCAAAGCAAAAGCTGAAATATATAAAGAATGCGTCCTATGGATTAAGAACATTTTTTACGATATGGTTTTCGACCAAACTATCATTACTGATATATTGAATCACATTAAACACATTGAAGGTAACAATAGAAGTACGAGGTCAGTGCTTCCCACAATAGTGTATTTAAAAATATACAAAGAAAACAGTTCAATGTGTAAGCTGAATCTAGGAGTTTCGAAAGACGTTTTGACCGAAGCTCTTGAAGACATCAACAATGGTGATTTCAAAACAAAAGTCTTACCAAAACTAGAAACATTCAGAGACTCCTTGATCGAGAACATTGCACAATCACACGCGGTTGTCATTGAAGATGTTGGAAAGATAGAAATTCCAAAGATTTATCAAGCTTGGATCGACGTTTTTGGGGAGAATAGTGTCATTGATATCCCACCACTTTCACAAAGAAGTTCTTACATGTCTGCACTTGGTTTAAAACATGATCAAAAAAAAGCTGTCATTGGCAGTGCAGAAACAAGTAAAAATGGCAATGATGCAACCCTATTGTCAGTTAGAACTGCTCTGAATAGTGGATTTGATCACGAAGACTATCCAGCAGTTGTCTTGGCCAATAAGTTTTTTTTTGAGACTATTTTGCAACTGGCAAGAAAACCTCAACATAGGTTTTTTTTTCGTTGCTTTCCAATTTTCACTGTCAATGCTGAAGCCAACCATAGTGAACTTGTTTTACAAGCTGAAACTGCCAATGCGTATCAGGTTGTTAAAAAAATAGTCTTGGATTTGGCTACAAGACAATCGAGCATTGACGTTAAAATGGGAGACGGGGCAAGGGACTCCTGCGTGAAGGAAGAGCTCCAAACTATTGGCAGCTCTGAATGTCAAGCAGTGAGTTCTTATTTTTCATTGATTGGTAAAAGAATCTCTCTGGGACAAATAGGTAGCATTATGGAAAAAATGACACAAGTGGATGAAGAAAAGTTAATAGAGGTGATAAATAAGTATTTTGCTCCTCTTTTTGATCCTGAACGTGCATCAATCTTTGTTGCTGCACCTCATGTCGATGTTCAAAAGAGCACCGAGTTTTTAAAAGCACTTGGGTATAACGTGGAACTTATCAGTTAGGATGGAAGGTTCATGAATACATCCAAGTCTAAGCAAGAGTTTTAATACATAAACGTGTATCCCACTACATATATATACAAAATGTTCAATAAGAGTCACTTATTGTAACAATTCACTTAAATGCTCTCTTTTGTTTTAAGTGAATTGTTCAAATTCATCAAGCAAATGCTTCACATTTTATAGCATAAAATAAAGCATCGACTTATAAAAAAACATTTATTGAGGGCTTGGAGCTCTTGAGATATTTCTAGCTAAACAAAATATCTTTTGCAAATGAATAAACATTATACGAAGAGCCATGCACAGAGTAACTATAAGAAGTGGAACATGAATAAACTGGATATATATTGTCTCGGATTCAAAACCCCCCCCCTATGTCTTGAAAGTATATTATTGTTTTATGTATAAAGATGTTGGTATTATCGTGACAAGTTTTTTTTCTTGTCGTTAAATCTGAATGTTCAAACAATCAAACGTTTTATCAATCCCACCCCCTATCTTGCAAAAAAAAGAGATATCCATAAAACACGGAATTCGACTTGGTTTAAGAAAAATGACTCACATTTACCCAAACAGACCACACAATATGACGTGATTGTCATTACCGATGTCAATTATCATACAATTTGTGTTAATTATCATTTTAGTACTCTGGATATCCTAAAATAGGAGTCAGTTCATACATCCCACGCTGAGAAAAGTATCCAGCAAGAACCGAACAAAAAAAAAAAACGAAAAAAAAAACATCGACGTTTCTTGAATGAGATCTAAGTATCTTCAAGGGCATTTATTCCATGTGTTTTTCACTTTTCAACTAGTCTCATCCCACCGAGACACTCTGTCTAAACGATGTAATTAAAATACCGTATATATATATATATATGTGTACACACTCCTGTGCACTTTTCGTAAATTATCTAGAAGAATGATGTTGTTGGAAACAATATAAAGAATATACCACACACCAATCTGTGTAGAACAATAAAATGTCTTTCCAGAAACAGTTTTCTTTGGATGCTGAATACGCTCCTCAACACAGGATCACAAAGTATGTTTCCAGTCGAACACAATCGCAATTGATGCACATCAACACGGGGAAGTCTCCGAAGTATGAGTGTTCTTTTGTCTTCCCCACTGAGCTGCAAAACAATTCAGGGTATACTCATGCATTGGAGCATTTGGTCTTCATGGGATCAGAAAAATATCCGTACTCTAAGTTATTGCAACTTGCTGAAGATCTATGTATGTCTACTACAAGTTGTTGGTCTGACGTCGATACTACTGTGTACAATCTATGCAGCACCGGTTGGTCGCAGTTTCAGAAGATGTTGCCAGTGTTTATGGATTACGTGTTTCATCCAACTCTGACTGATGAAGCATTCACAACAGAGGTTCACTATATCGATCCCGACTCTTTGGAAGACAAAGGTAAGGTTTATTCTGAAGTTAGTGACGATGAATTGGACCCTTCGTTCAATAAAATGAACATATTGAAGAAAGAATTATTGTTTAGTGACAAGAGTAGTTACAGATTTTTAGAGAGAGGACTCTGTGAACCAATAAAAAGTTTGACAATTGAAAACATCAGAAAGTTTCATAAGGACACGTTCAGATCTGATAATTTGTGTATGATTGTCAATGGGGATGTCTCTGAGGAGGAACTATTGAAATTAATGGAAGAGATTGATCGATCGTTTGAGCCTGTTCACGAAGAAGATATGACGCAAACAAGACCATTTGTAGGAACAGAAACGGTAAAGAGTCTTGTTCCACGTTTCAACCACGAAGCTCCGAGTCAGGGAACCGTTCAATATTCGGAAGCGGAAGAACCTCAAGGTCAAATGGAATTTGCTTGGATTGGGCCATTGTACACTGAAACCACACTGAATCTGGCTTTGGAATGTATCATTGTGTACATGGACAACAGGAAATCATCAATTTTCAGAGAAAAATTGGCTTCAACCGGCGATCCACTAGTTAGATATTTCTGCCACGATGTTGAAAAATATTACAGAACTATTCTAAGCCTGTCCTTCAGCGATATCTCCGTGGAAAATTTGCAGTTGGTCAAGGAAGAAGTCCTGGACATCTTGTCATCTTTCAAAATTGATCTCAAAAAAATGCAACAAATAATAGCTTCTCATGAGAAAAAACACATCAACGACACGACTACCGACAGTCTTCTTGAGATATCCACTGAGTGTACCAATGATTTTGTCTACGGTGATGATGCTGATGGATCCGTTCTTGCGAAGAGAGTCGGTAGTCTGGGCGATTACAGAATCGTCCAACAGTATTCTGAAGAGGAGTGGCAAAGCCTTTATAAAAAATGGTTTTGCGAGAACAAACCCGTCATTGTGATTGGAGAGCCCAGTAACGAAGTCGACGAGGACAAAGAGAAAGAGCTCGAGAGACTGTTGGATGCGAGATCCAAGGAGTTCAGCGAGTGTGACATTGGGAAGTTGAGAGAACGGTTGGAAACCGCGTTGGCCTACCGGCAAGCACCCGTTCCTGAAAGGGTTTTGTGCGAGTTCATAATGAAAGATCGTGATTATGGGTATGATCTGATGAAGACCATATCTATTTCCAGCATAGCCGAGCTCAACGATGCGAGTGATTTGTTTGTTCAGAGAGTGCTGGCAGCTAAACCGCAAAAGCTTCCAATGCTGATCCACATCGAACACTACCCTTCCCAAGACGTCACAGTGGATGTTTTTTGGAACTTTGATTTGTTCAGGGACCTTGAAATATCACCATACTATTATGTTTTTAGTGAACTATTCGCCAAGTCGATGCAGTTACCAGCCGGGAACTATGGGCCTGACTTCAGCGTTTGTAAAGATGTCAATAACTGCGGTAGTTTCATAGATATGACGGTTAAATGTGAGTTTACAAAATACGAAGAATGTGTAGCATCTCTGAAAGCAATAGTGAACGATTTTGTGTTTTGTGAGAAGGAAGTGACAAAGACTCTGGAAAAGATTGATGTGGACCACGAAGAGCGTTTCTACACGTACTCGTCACCTTTGGTAAAATTGATGAGCAAAGAGTTCGATGACGGTGATGTGAAATCGGATGTGATCGTTGACACAACAAGCTCCACCTCCGTCTTGAACGGAGCACTGGCTGCTATTCAAGAGGGCAATTACACAACAAAAGTATTGCCTCAATTGGAGCAGTTCAAACAAACGCTACTCGACAACATGGACCAGTCAAAGGTTTTCATCCAGGGAGATATTGAGAAGATCGGACTGGAAAATGTGTACAAGCCGTGGGTTGAAACTTTTAAGAGTGCAAACAGTGCTATGCCAGAAAACGATGCCAGACCACTTGATATCGGCAAAACCAGAGGCGGGAACCAAAGTTATGTATATGTGTTGGGGAGTGATAGTAGTAGAGAGGCAGAGATGACAGTCAGCACGGGGCTGAACATACCGGAAAGAGGGTATGCCGAGTATGCAGCGTTGGTAGTGGCCACAGACATTCTACAGAAAGACGAAGGTTTGAAAAAGGAGTGTTTTTGGAAGCATATCAAAATCGATATCCACAATAATGAGCTTTCGCTGTATTTTTACACAGAAAAGCCGATCAGCAGGGATCTGTACGAACTCAGTAAAAAGAGAATACAGGACCTTGCCAACGGGCAACAGCCAATTGATAAGTTTGAGTTGGCAAGAACCAAGTGTCTGGAGTTCAGAAGGCTCGTCAACTGCACATCCACCTATCGCCGCATAGCAGAGAGAAACATCTACAACAAGTATTTTTCAGGATCGTTCGTGTTGCCTATGCTAGACTCAAAGATCAGCGATAACGGTTTCCTAGAGAGACTAGCCTTGGTTGATGAAACCCAAGTTGTCGAAGCGATCAACAACCATTTTGTCCCTCTGTTTGATGCAAGCAAAGCATCGCCGTTCATCACCTGTAGTCCAGAAAAGTTCCCACAGATCTCTGAGTTTTTAGAGGAATCTGGATACAAGGTCAACAAGAGAGATTGCTGATTTGGGTTTTTTTTCTGTGTGAATGTATAAAAGTATGTAGGTTTCACTGTATTTAAGCAAATGTGCTCTTTCTTAAGTAATTGTTCAATACGCTGAGCACTATCTGGTTTTGACCTAGTGCTGCTGTGTGTATATTTTTTTTTAATGTACACTACTAATGTATTTGATCAATGCGATGTTTAGCATACAAAAAAAAAAAAACAAAAAAAGAAAATACACTTAGCGCTGCCTGGTTTCGATCCAGGGACATCAGGGTTATGAGCCCTGCGCGCTTCCACTGCGCCACAGCGCTTTTAAAAAGCTATTACCAATACCATGGTCAGCTTGGCCAGACTGCACCTTCTAAAAATGGCAAGAACGGAGTTATTCTAATTCCGCTGGTTTTAAAATAAAAAAAAAAGCGGAACGCTGAAACATGTCCTGTTATCAAGTCATTGGCTTTTGTCCACCTCAGGCACTGGGAAAAAGCTCCCCAAAACAACAACGACAGCATGAGCTCCAACGAAGACGATAGCAAGAAAGTTGAAAACATCGGGGAGGTGGAAAAGACAGTGCCTGATCTAAATCTTCCTCCTGTGGTGCCAATATCTACCATGTTCTCCAACAATCCTAGTATGTCACAAGGGAATTCCAACAAACTACTGGCTTCCAAAACGATTCCACCTTTGGTCCACAAAAACAAACTATTGGCACCTCCATATAAATCATTGATGATGCCGCAGCCTCTTCTTGCCAGTCCTAATCCGCAGATTCAATACCCGATTGTCATCAACAATGATCTTACTCCTGCACAAAACGTTACTGGCCCAACCAGACCGCCAGCTCGAGACGTAACCAGGGATAAAAGAGCTCTTTCGGAGTCCACTGTTGAGAAAACTGTTGTGCCTACCAAAGAGGACACCTCCTCTAAAAAGCCAAAGAGAAGAAGAAGGACATTCAGTTGTGAAACCTGCAGGACTCTAAAAATAAGATGCGATTTCCAGCCATTCATTGGGAAGTGCCACAAGTGTCTGGTTGCTAGTTTAGAGTGCTCACTAACCAAAGAAAGAGCCTGGGAGATCACGGAAGCCATCTCTCTGAATAGCCAAACCGTGGAGCAAACGAGCATACGAAATAACACGAATATCGTCGAGAGAATGGAATCTTTGGAAGATAAGATGGTCAGTGTTGATCAAAAACTAAATTATCTCATATCTCTTTTTCAAGGAAATGATGACGCTGCTACTAGCAAAATGCAAACCAACTCACCCGTTTCTCGTGGAGGGTTCAATAATGGCGCCACCGCTGTGAATAGTAAAGGAAAAGACGCGCCTTCCAACGTGTTTTCGAGAAGTGGCTCTCCAGACAGTGATTATTCTCTGTCGCGAGTATACACGTCCCATGGTGTGATAACAAAGGATCCACCCTTCAAACTGATCGATGACATTGACAAAAAACTATTCAGCACCAAAGCCAATACTACAAAAGATGCTTTGGCCAAGTCACAAAGACCCTTTGTTGTAGCAAGATCTGCATTTATGGAGTTTTTCAATAAATATGAGCAGATGTGCTACGACTTGTCGCAGAAATTTTTGATCAAAGCACACTTTTGGATTATTCCTGGAGGTGTCAAAACAATCAACCGGGCATATGTCGAGAACCATGCGTTTATCACCAGTGTTTTCACATTGATCGCGATGGGGTTTGATGAAAACAACAAGTATGAAAAAGAGCAAGAGGAGCTGTACCCGATAGTGGAAAGGTTGCTTACCAACACGCTGACCATGTTTGATAAGTTGAGTGACCATGATGTGGAAGCCATTTTGTATTGCTGCATGTTCAGTATCTCTCGTAAATCAAAGAGGTACAGACAGCTTAAGTTCAACAGTTTGATCTTGTGCAATTTCGCCTTGAACAGTATTGTGACTATTATCAATTTCCACAAGATCAAGGGCAATGTTGCTGATGAACATTTTTCCGCTTTGGACCTTTTCCATCTAAGAATTTTAAACTCTCTAACGGCGATCAAACTCGAGTATTCAATAGGGTATGGCAATTTCACCCTGCAAGATAACCAACTGGCAGAATTCAACAATCTAACTGCCAAATACCCACAGGCCAACTTCGGGGACGAGATCAAGTTAAGCGAAATAAACCTTAGCGATATCGTGAATGGCATTTTCCTGAACTTAGACGAGTACGTCGTGCACTCTATCAAATCTTTTGAGGCCAAGGAAACAAAATTACTAAAATTTAAGGAACTGCAGTACTGGCTGAAAAACTGGCACGAACTTTCGTCCAAGGACGGAGGCGGGGTTTTGCTATTCACTTTTGACTTTTATCACATCGTTATCTGCAGGTCCTTTTTGAGAGAATACTGTGACATCAAAACCTTTGAAACTCACACGAACTTTTTCAAAGTGTGCTTGAAGACTGTGTCTGAGTTTTGCTTTTCGTTGCTTAATGGGTTCCTAAAGTTGCCTTCTTCACTAATAAAAGGTGCTCCTACGATCACACTTCACCACGCTGTTTACTCCTGTTTGACGCTGTGTGACTACTTGCACTGCTTTGAGGCTAATGAAAGACAGAAAGTATTGAACTTGTGTACCAAAATATACTGGCATTTGAACACGATCGGAGAGCAGTTGAACGAAGCTACTCAAAATGTCGGAATTATTATCAAGATCCTTATTGACAGTAGTAAAAAAAAAATGATGCAGAACCCTGAGACGCTTGACACTGACCAGTTATTTGAAAGAATACAAAAAGGTTCTAAGCACTTTAATTTGGGGAAAAAGACTGTAGAAAAATATCACTCACATCTGAACAAGTCTAGTACGCATGCCAGTATCGACGACGAAAATTCTCAGTTGGACGAAAGCAGCAGCTCCTTGCGTAGAGAGCACATCAAGAAGAGCGACAACTTGTTTGCTTCCCCGGGCTCCGACACGACACCAAAAAGCACAACTACAACGAGCAACGGGTTCAATCCGCAATCCTTGAACCTTCCCGATGTGGACCAATTTCAATCTTTCGAGGACTTTTTCCAAGATTTTTTTTACAATTTGAAACCTAATTCACAAAACATGTTTTCAGGTATAGACTAGAGACTGTGTTTAAAATATACTGTTAGGCGAATGTGCTTTTATATAGATTAAAACACTTGGAGTCAATAGCTTATCGACTTTATCCGTTGGCAAATGTTGCAGCGCTTTTCTGATCTCAGACGAAGAAACAGAGTTTGTAGCAGAGTCCAGATTATTTTCTAGTGCAATTTTAGGAATCCAGCTCTTGGGGATTGGTGCGGACTCATGCAACCATTTGTTTTGCTCATCGTTGTTGCAATCTCTTGCCAGACAATACAGATCTGTTTCTTGCATAAATGTTTCCAAAGCGGTCTCCACAGTGTCGGGTACATAATACTTTGAGTCAAACAGCCTAATCAAGGTGTCAAATCCTAATAAGTAGACAATGTGGAAGCTTTGGTTGAAGTGGGACCTAATCGCGGGTGATTTATCTACAAATTTGGCATGTTTGGTAAGAACTACGAAACAGTTGCATCCCCATTTTGCTTCAATTTCCTGAGCAAACAGTTTCATCATGTCCAGCCTACGCTCAAAGGAAGCTGGCTTTGGTGCTTTGTCCGCATTGTTAACCGACAATTGCAGCATGACTGAAAAGTCCTTGCTGCTGTAATCATAATACTCTATGGCCCTGTGGATCAAATTCAAATGTCCGATATGAGGAGGGTTAAACGAGGAATCCAGCACTAATAGCTTAGAAAAGTTCAATTGTTGGATACTCGGATATGCAACTAGAAATTCCGCCACACTGCTTGTGAATTGATGGACTAGTGACGACGTAGGTTTCATGTTTTGGCTTGGTGGCTGCTTACATAGGTTGTTGTATCGTATACTAAAGATCGACTGATCAATGAAAATCACGTGTGATAGATAATTATAATAACAAACTACATAGCAAACTACATATATTAACTATAATTCGTCATTTCTTCTGATGTTGACCAATTGTGTTTCAAACATCAAATCAGCATCTGGTGGGATGACACCACCGGCACCTCTGGACCCATATGCCATACTGGATGGGATGTACAAGTTTCTTTCTTCACCAATGCACATACCCAAAATACCCTTTTCCCACCCATCAATGACTTGGCCGTGTCCTAAGGAAAATTCAATTGGAACACCTCTGTTGACAGATGAGTCAAAAATGGTGTCGTCAGATAGAAGTTTACCTGTGTAATGGACGGAAACAACGTCACCTTTGGCAGCCTTCATTTTACAATCTTCTGCTGGGATTTCTTTCGTGACACCAATGGATAACTCTGTCAAATCACCGGCTAAGACGGCAGTAGCCAACCAGAAAAGAGCAGCGGTATAAGTTTTCAACATTCTATGTATATGTATATGTATTGCGTTGGGTTTTCCAATTTCTTGTTGGTAGACACTTATCTGATATAGTGAATATCTGTCCCTATTTTTCTCTTTTTCTTTTTTCCCGCCTTTCTGGTGAGATTTTTGGCGGGCAAAGTCGGGGTAGCAAGATTAAGGAAAAGCGTTCAACATAAACTGTGAATTATCTACATACATTATACAAACAAATATAAAAATCATCCCTTAACAAACCATTTCAATTTCAACTTCTTGGTTTCAACCCAAGGTCTAACGATGTACACACCGACGACTAGCAAGATGATAGTTATCATGATCTGCGCTCTTTCAAAAGAGTTTGGTAAAACGTCAAATTGAGAAGAAGGCGATATTCTTGTGCAGAAAACATCGTATCCAATGCTGCACACGTACGAAGTAGACTCTAGGTTGGTAGGGAACGAGACCAACTGAGATTGTCCGTTTGATGGCAAAATAGATCTCTCGTGTGTAATGACCATTTGGTCGTTGATTGGGATAGTGCTGATGTATGGAGACGCCATGAACTCTTTTTTGTCGTCTTTGGTCATGTCAGCAACATCCTTTCTTCTAGCGCTAACAACATATTTTGGCAAAAACGTGATCTGCCCATTAGCAAGCTCCAATATTATAGACTTTGATGAAATACCAAATTTGGTCTTCGACAAAGCCATATTGCTGATGATTTCTGGATAAAAGTACGATTGAGTAAGGATGGCAGGTTCCGCAATGTAACCATACACGTCTTGTGGTTCGTCTCCTTTAGAAACTCTTTCGTTTGGTGTCAATGACTCGTACAATTCAATCACGTTTAACCTTTGTTCAGGAATAGGAGTGTTGGCAAAATAAGAGTAGACGACCCAATTTTCCCCGAAAACCATGTTGATTGGTTTCGAAACATCAACCAGTTCGGAAGCATGCACAAACGATTTGACCAAGTTACCAGTCATGGCATCCAGTATGTCAATAGTTAGTGTGTTTTCACCGACAGATGCAACTGCGAATAAGTGGGGGTACAAGTATTTGTACAAAACAGTTCTGTTACCCAAGATAATACAGATGTTGGCAATCTTGTCGTCTTGGTCTTTGTGAGCCAAGGAAACAATGTCTTGCCCAGGTGTGTACTCCCAGAGTTTGTTCAAACCGTACCCTGTGATGTCTGGTTTGTAAGCATACACTTTGCTGGTGGTATGGTCAACAATGACATTGTCTTTATCAAAGACATTTTTTTTGGAAAGAAATCCCTCACCATCGTGGTCTCTCATGAATAGAGTGTCGTTGCTCAAAGGAATAATGGACTTTATTTGGCCCTCTGGGAAAAACTTGGTTTCTTTGTCGGACATCAAAATCGGTGTTTGCGTGATTTTTGAAATGTCTAGTTCAATCATAGAATCTTTTTCAGAAAAGACCGATACGACGGTGCTGTCAGAGTTCTTGATCAACTGTCTGATTTTGAAATCGGTTTTGTATGTCCATTGAACACTCCCATCTTTGATGTCAAAGCAAGTGATCAACCCTGATTGCTTGGCCACGATCAAGTATTGCGTGAATCCAAATCTCTCGTCTCTTTTGGAAATGCCTTCAGCTGAAGTGTTTTCTGAAAACAAGTCCAAAATCATAGAACCAATGGACAGTTTTTTTTCAATAATGATACTTTGCTTGAATCTTTGAAAGTTGAAACGCAATCTGTGAATGTACGCGTTCAATATGGAAACTGGAGAGTTGTCAACGGCCTTTTCTTCTTGCACAAACTCGGCAGATGTATCAGCGACATCAGAACGAGGGTTAACTTCGACAAAAGACACAACGTTTGAAGCTAATTCGTGTTTAGTCCAATGATTGGTCAAAACGCTATTTTCAAATTTGAAATAGTAGTACAGGTCGGTCTTGAAGTGACTGACCAAAAGCTCGACAACCGAAGCGTAGTCCGTTTTCACATAATGAAAGACTAGTTCGGAAGAGGTCATATTCAAATCGTTTTTCATTATTATTAGCCCCTCGCTCTCGTCCAATACATTGAAGTAAGTACTGTTCAAGGCATAACGATCGTTCAAACGGTGAAGCGCAGACGATTCGAAAACCGGGAAAGTGTAGTTGGTCAAATACAGCCCAGTCGTAAAGTCAATGACAATCATGTCATCTTCGTACCCTTTCAAGATCACATGCTCGGTTTCGTTGTTCTTGTAGTTGACCATAAAATCATGGTATTCAGTGTCCAGCAATTTTCTGCTTGTAACAGATCCATCTTTCTTGTCGATTGTGGAAAGCATACTGACTCCATCTTCTATTTGTGAAAGGACAATCAGTTCGGTAGGTTCCAACTGAGATTCAGAGACTGCAGTGTAGGTACCCAAGTTCTGGAACTGCCAGTCCACTTTGAACGCTTCGTCTTGGAACACAGCGTTCACTCTATGTAGGAGCGCAGCAGCCAATACAAACAGGGAGGCAATGTTAATCATGTTTGGTGTTTGGTTGGTTGTTTGCTTTGTATTTAAGGTGTTAGACTATTATCCTGGAGAAACACCTTAGCGAAAACAGAACTCGGTGAAAAAATTACATGCGACTCAACAAAAAATGTGTTACCCGAAGCGGCTAATTAGATCATGTCACACTCGCGGATCATATGCTTTAAATATGTATATACTATTTACAAAACCTTCATTATTTATCATTATTAATAGTAAAGTCACCGATTTTCTCTTGAGGGCCAAAGTTGTCCAGCTCATCTTTGTAGTAGGTCGGCGTGCTTGGAATGTATTTTACAGCAAGCTGAGTCTCCATGCCTAGTTTAGCCCAAGGGTCGTTGTAAAGCCAGGAGTACCCTAGCTGTATTTGCTTGGCTTCGGTGCAATTGACTGGGAACACTTTGACGTATTCCGGAGGCAAAACAAGGTTCTGCTTTTTGGAATTGTTGCGATCCAAAGCACCGTTGCCACTTCCGTTTTGTGCGTTTATCTGGGATGTCAGTGTGTTGGGTGGTATGTTTTTCAGCAACTCTAGAGTTTTGTGTCTTGTGGTTTCGGAGTCTACCGAAAACACTGCCAAGTTCTGCTTTGCCTCGCTCAATGGAATGGCAAGCCTTGGGTCTACCAAGTGGAACGTTTCTTGGGCAGCCATCTTGTTGACCTCGTATTGTTCGATTTTGTCCAAGTACTCCTTGACACTTAGAGGTTGCAAGTCCAATGGGCCAAACCACTTGTACATCCACGATCCTCGGACCATCAACGCTCTTGCCATAGCTATGTGTGCTCTTATCTCCGGATCGTTTGTCGCATCGATATATTGACCTGTCGCAGCGTCCTTGATTTTCACTTCAAATTTCGTTGGATCTATGCCGTCTCTGTAGAACTTGTTCGTGTCGTTATAAAGTTGTTTCTCTCTAGCGCTTTGCATTTGCTCGACCCAAGGATCGTAATCAAACAAAGCCAACCTACTGGCCTCTAATATGGACAGACTGAACAAGACGGACCCTGTCAACAAATACGACAACGCTAAAGAGCGGTCAATCCACTTGCCGAACGTGGTTTTTTTCCATTTCCCCCAGAAAGACTGCCACATGGTTGGTCCGTTTGAAAAACTGAAGCTGTGAGTTCCACCAAACCTATTCAGTGTGGGTACTATCTGGCCTGCTGCAGACTGCTGCAGTATGTTTTCCGGTGTATATTTCAATTTCCCGTGCGTGGTGGAAAATCTGTTTAGGCTGGGAATGGTGGCGATCTCCTTCGTAACTGGCTTTGTCAACCTATATCTCCATAGTGACAATCTGAACTTGGCCAAAAACGCAAATCCCACAACAGCTTGAATCCCTGTCAATGTCCACATCCCCCACACACAATCGCTTGCCGGAACCAAGAGCCCCCATAGTTTCAATCCAATTGATGGCCGCGTATAGAGCGAGGGCAAACTCTGCTGTTCTTTGTCGCTGTCGTCGTTGCTGTTGCTATTGTTGGATGGTACTGTGTCATCATCCAGTTTTTTCCCACTATTAGGGGGTTTTCCAGGAGGCGAGTAGAGTCCCATTGTGGTTTTGGTGGTTTCTATTTATTTGCTTTTATTAAGTGGAAGACTGAACAATGTTTCCTGGTGTGAAAATATGTACTTACTGGGACTTTTTTTTCTTTTCTTTGCTGTTATTTTTTTTTTTTTTTTTCCTCTCCTTGCCTCGTGCATCAATGTCTTTTCGAGTATTGGTGACCCAACCAATAGTGCTCATGATGCCCAGTGCCTTTGAACACAATTATGCAAGGAATATGATTTACATCTAAGGTTTAACAACGTAAAATGTGTTACACAACTATATACACTATAAAATGCACTACATTTTTTTTTTTGGAGGGGTTTTGTTTAAATATAAAGTAATCACAAGAAGAAACATTTACAATTCATCAAGTTCGATTTCTTCGTCATCGTCTTCTTCGTATTCTTCTTCTCCTTCTTCAAGAGCAGCTTGTTCTGCTAATCTTTCTTATTCGGCTAGGAACTCTTCTTCAGCAATTCTCAGTTTTTCCAAAATTTCAAAACCGTCAACAGCAGTCTTACCGTTTGTACTGATGAAAGTGATGAAACTTTCGACAGATCTTGGTCCAGAGTAAACAACTGGGTTGCTTTGAGAACCGGCTGGGTACAAAACAATAGTTGGGAAACCTTCGATTTCAACAGAATCAACGTCATTCAAAGTGGCATCGATTTCACCAATAACGACGTTGGAACTGTTGTCAAAGGCGTAGATATCAGCTAGTTTTTCATAGATTGGGACTAACTTTTTACAGTGACCACACCATGGAGCGTAGTATTTGACCAAGACATCTTTTTCGGAATTGTATATGATGTTGTCGTGGGTTTTACCAACAATCTTCACGACACTGGATTCTTGTTCTAATGGGATATCTTCAGATTTGACAATGGCTTCTAATGAACCAGCGATGAAATCAGTGACAAACTTTTCGATATCGTCTTCACTCAATGTGATCTTGGATTCACCAGGCACGTATTCTTCGGCAGAATATTGTTCAGTACCGTATTTTTTGCCCCTAACAATGTCGTGAATGGCGAAAAATGGGAATTGTTCCAACATGTTCAAGTTTTCAGCATGTTTCCCGAATTTGGAGGCGTCTAGACCTGCAAAGTTGATCACACCTCTATACTGCTTACCCAATTTTTCGAAAAATGGAGCAACTTGGCTTCTGTGTTTTTCACTTGTGTAGAAGTAGTAGGCTAATGGCATTTCAGCTAGCATGTAACCTTCATAACTCGAAGCGTCGACATCACCGAAATATGGTTTAGATTCAATGACAATCCAGTCGTCCAAAGATTTGACAACAGAGGTACTGTTGGTGATATCTTCGATCGAAGAGGTGTTGAAGGCAACTTCCTCTTGGTTTGGAACTTTAATGGTGATTTGGGCACCATCAACACCACCTTGTTGCAAAGCAACAAACACGTAGTCGTCTCTCAACACTTCAGCAACATCGTAAAAAGTTTGGTTCAACAATGGTTCGTTGGAGTCGTAGTTGATAACTACAGGATTTGTTTGTTGGTTTTCCACGAAATCTTCTAGGTCGTCAGCGGTTTGGAAAACAGAAACAGCAGGTAGAGAGGTTTTCTTCATGAAGGCAACAATGGCTTCAGAGGTTCTGGCACCAGAGTAGTCGGCAGCACCGGCGGAATCACCGTTTCTGATGACTTTCAAACTTGGATAACCTTTGATACCCATTTCCATACAAAGATCTTGGTTCTCGGTACAATCAACTTGAACCAATGGAATGTCGTTCTCTTTCAAAATAGAAGCAGCATCAACATATTGAGGACCCAAGGTTTTACAATGTCCACACCATGGAGCGAAAAACTCGGCCAAAACCAAAGAGTTGGCTTGTAAGAAAGATTCGAAATCTTCGCTGGACAATTTGACAACATCGGATCCTTCTGGAGCAATGGCTTCAGCTTGGGCCTGGACGTTGGCAAAAGATGCCAAGACGGCAGCACCGGCTAATAAAAACTGTTTGTTCATCAACATTCTTGTTTGAGTGTGAGTATATTGATTTGGGGGTTTTTAGGGTGTTTGTTGAGTAAGAGGTGGAATAAACAGGTGTAAGGCTAATAATTATGTAAGTAGGCAGCCTGAAAGAGGTATGGGTATATATATAAATTATAACACCGTCCGCATTCTCGATTTAAAGTCAAGTGGACAATCTGTCAACATGTAAATAACACCTAGATCGAACAACCTAGAACAGAAACATCAATTACTTTTGAATACAGGTGGTGAAAAATTATGCTCTGTCACAATGCGGCACAAAAGAGCAAAAAAAAAAATTAGAACTTGGTGGAGGAAAATATAAAAAGCCACGGGTGTTGTTGTTGTTTGTTGAATAGTGTGTAGTGACCCGACCACTTGAGTAGTACAGAAAAAGTCAGGTGATATGCAGTATATAGAAGACGTTGACACTATTAAATATATACAGATAAAGTACGACATAAAATGGCAGTTGTAGATATGTTAAATATGTGACGGTAGATCATTCGGTTATCACTGCTGAAGGAGCTTCAGTTGGTGGTGTTTTAACAGGAGGAGGTTCGATGTGGTCTGCCTTTATCGGAGGTGGGGCCATTAAGGTGTTGGTCGCAGTGGTGTTGCTCAGGTTGGAAGATGATGGAGTTGTCTCTCTTGCGTTGGGGTCTTTTTCTTGTAGATCGGATAGTAGGTTTGTGGATACTTGTTGGTGCACGTGGTGCTTCTTTTTCTTAGTACTTCCAACTGGCAACATTGGTTGTTGAAATTGCATAGGTTGGAAAGTCATGGACGGATCGTTTAGAAACGACTGTTCAGAGTTAGAGGCAAACGCAGAAGAGGGGTCTGAAGACTCCTCTTTTTGTGGTGCATTTATTCTGTGTAAATACCCATACCCGACATTACAGCCCAATTTACCACCACCGTTCAAACTTACGGTGATTGGTCTTACAAAATCATACTGGGTATTGTAAACGTACAAAACCAGATCCTGGTTAGACTTGGCCTGTAAGATGTCTTGGAGTAGCGTTTCACCCCCCGTGGATAGCAAACCGTCTTGACAACCAATGATGTAGTCCGTTTGTGGAACCAATCCGCTTCTTGCTGCTGTTCCGTATGGATCAGTGATGGATAAGATGTGATAGGTAAAGGTGCTTGCCAATAGTGGCTGTCATTGGATTTGAAATCCCAATTTCTGGAAAAGAGGTTTCACTGTCTGAGTGCCGTTTTGAGAAGCAGCGGTTGCTGGATCGTCCAAAGAGACGTCTTGAAAGTCAGTTAGTTGCTGTAACTGCAAGTACACGTCGCGATAAACACCTCCCTTCCCACTCCAGATGTTCAGTTTGACAAACCCGTTGTTGTTTGAAACATTGGTGTTGATCATTCTGTGAACCTCGTTGAAATCCGGGAAGGGAAATCCGTGTGTGTTGAAATATAGTGGAATTGGCTCGTCGTTGAATCCGATAATGTAATCAAAAAAGCTGTGGACTTGCAACTGGGTCTCGTCACACTGAATGACTCTCAATCCGTGCAGAGTGTCTATACTAGGTTTATAGTTGCCAGGGTATTGTAACAAGTTCGGTGGAATGCTTTGGAAATACGAATCGTTGCCGACTGAGGAGTTTGTGTTTAGAGTATCACTGACACTCTGTTCAAATGTCTTGACAAGTTTTTTAGCAATGTTGAACATTCTTTTTGTGGTTTGGTGTGTGTGTGTGTTGTAGATTATGTTCTGAGGTTATTGTTGCTGGGTATTACGAATTCAACAAACCAAACAAGCGAGCGACAAGGATAACCGAAGAAAGAGAAAGATGGTATACATTCCTAGGCACGTGACAGAATGTCAATAACGCTGGTTCGAACAAATAAGAGGTATACATGATGCTCAAACAAGACACAAGCTCAGCAGACAAGCCAACTATGCCTTCAAAAAAAGAATTCTTAAGTGCCATATGGTACAGATCATATTGCAAAATTCAATAATGCTTAAACTACAGAAACACTTCTACACGTGAACTGACGCATACAGCAACCTAGTGTGTATAGCATCACTTTGCTGAAAAAGAGTCATCATAACACAGTCCATGGATTCACTTTAAACATTCAAACAACGGTGCTTTACTTTATCAGAAAAATTAACTATTGTTGTTGCTTTGATGGTTAAATGTTTTCATCTTTCTCGACTCGTAGACATGTGCGCGCGTTTCCGACACATCCGACTGTCCCCACAGAAACAATCCACCTTCTTGGAAAAAAGATGATATCTTGCCGAACGTTCCTGGATAGAGTGGCTATAAGAAGACCCAAAAACCAGACAACATGAGTAAGACAGAGAAAGGATCATCATTGGTTCGCAAGCTCTTCAGGAATATAGCCAAGTCCGCAGACGTCACAGTCCCCAAACCCAATTTCTACAATGTGTGGTGGAATAGACCAAAGAACAAGCCAAACAGTGATTTTCTCAATGGGCAACAACAAATGGTTGACAACTTGATAAGACCAAAACTGAACGAGCTTCTCGGGTCCACCGGCTATACTGTAAACAATTACAAGACTTTTGACGGTATCAATACGTGGCACTTCTCCACACAGAGTCCGCAGGAGGCAACAACAACGTCACCGCCGCTAGTTCTTATTCACGGATACCTAGCGTCTTCGATGTGTTATTACAAGAACATCCCAGAACTACTGGCCAGGTTCCCGAACATCTACTTGCTTGATCTGCCAGGACACGGTGCCACTACTTACAGCACCAAGACTTTGGAGCTCAAAATAACCAAGCCATTGCCTATAGCTCCAAAAATTGATATCTCGCACAGTGTGACGAAAGCAGCAGACTTTGGTGCCATTCCTGCGAAGAAAGGGGTTTTCGAGTATCAGTACCTAATGGATCATCCAAAGTACCAGCATATAATCAAGCAGTCTTTATCGACTTTTTATGTTGACATGTTGGAACAGTGGAAGATCGATTCCAAGCTGTCACATACAAAGCTGAACCTGGTAGGCCACTCGTACGGTGGCTATATCAGCTCTCAGTACTGGTTGAAGTACGGAGAAAAGTCAGTTAACAAAATGGCGTTGTTGTCGCCCCTGGGTATGGAGAGAAATCTGTTTAGCATTAACAATAAAGACATATACTCGAACCAGAAGAACGACATTGATTTCCACGACCCTTTGTCATCCAAATATTGCAGACCCACCAAGGTCCCCAAATTCCTGTTTGATAACCAGTTCAATTTTTTCAGCAAAATAGGGCCTGTGGGTGCGTGGCTGCTGTGGGGGTACTGTACTAGAAGGTACGTTAAAGAAGACACGCTATTCAAAACAACACTCTACGACCAAATGTATAACATGAACGACGCTGAACAAAATTTCAACTTGGAAACGTTCAAAACACTGTTTTCTCCGTACCTGACAGCATACGACCCTGTCTTGGACTATTACAAGTACATCAACGACCAGCAAGACAAATTCCTCTGCGTTTTCGGGGAGCACGACTGGATGAATTCCAAGAGTGGTGAATATTTCCAAAATTTCAAGATCAACTCAAAGAGTGGTCACAATTTGATGTTGGATAACCCAGCAGAGTTGAACAATCACTTGGCGAATTTCTTCTTATAAAAAACAACATAATACACACTGTACATAGGTTTATCTGTCTTTTCAGTAACTAGTTCTTTCTTCTTCTTCATTATTTGATTGTTTATCAAGCAACCAAGGCACATAGACCAGCACCCAACCCACTACCGTCTTTGGCAATGGTCAAATGGATTTTTCTTTCACCCTTTGGACCCAATGGCGACATGGCCAAGGCATATCTCATCATGGATTTGTAACCTGGGTAGTACTCAACTACAGACCCGTCACAGGCCACTTCGACCTCTCCGTGGTATTTCTTCTTTAGAGCACCGGTCTTTATTATCACTGCGGCCATTGGGATGATGGACAAGTAGGCGGATCTCTTGGAAATAGCTCTGACCAATCTTTGGATCATGACTCTGTCGTGGTGCGATGTTGGTAGTCTTAGAGCTTGTAGCAAGTTCAATTCCGTTTCTCTCAACTCGGTAGAGTCGTCGATCTCGATATGGGACAAGATCTCGCTGGACAAATCAAACGGAGTGATCAATCTGTGAGGAAGACTTTTTTTCCCCACCTTGTAGTCGTGGAAGATCAAGTCTCTTGCATTTAGATCCACCAACATGACTCTCAATAGTTCACCCATGAACATCCCACTGATTCTCTTTTCGAAAAGATGGAACCCGGGGTTTGGGCTGATCTTCTCGTCAACTATCGTATCGTACTTGTTTGTTGGTAGTTTGACCAAATCGTTATCAAAGGACCCACTCTCTGTGTTGATCCCCATGTATCTTTTACCCTGGTGCAAATATTTTTCCAACTCCCCATTAGGTAGCTTTTTGATATTCACCAACTCTTCCATATAGGCAACGTTGAAACCTGTACCAATAATGCAACCAATAACAGGCTCACTGATATCACCCGTTGCCGAGCTACTGCCGTTCAACGAAGAATAACAGCCACTTAGGAACGTACCGACAGTATCGTTACTCAACGCGACAACTCTAACTTTCTGAGTGATCGGATCATCGATTTTATCAATTTCGTTTTGCAATAGTTCCACAACATCTTTACCAATAGTGTCTTTGATTCTGAAACCTTTGGTCCATCTCATCAAGGTACCGCTGTTCAAACTGGTTTGGTTGACAGGGTACGAGAACGTGAACCCCATTTTCAAAACTTGAGTATCTTCTAAATTTTCATCATTCACGGAGGACCCATCGCTACTTGCACCGTTGTTTTGATCTTCATGCAATTGAATGACAAAAGCACTGATTTTTTTGGCCAAGAAAGCAAATAGCTGTTCTGAGGAAACGTCTTCGTCTTCAAGGAAATCCTCAGGGATCTTGGATTTGCTCTGAGTCATTTTGAAAGTGTGGTCCCCGTTTAGTTGAACAGAACAAACTCTGAAATTGGTACCACCCAAATCAGCAGCCAACACGACACCTTGCTCTGACCCATTTGGTTTATCAAAGACATAGGTGGGGATCATTGGTAGTCTGTGTTTGCTATTAGCAATTTTCTCTTCTGCAGACGCAGATGCAGACTCGGTTTCGGGAACTAACCCGTTTTCCATAGCTTTGATATAGTAATTAGTTAAATCACAAATATCTCTCGAACCAACATCCATCGATTCAACGATAGAATCGATTTCTTGTTCCAATTCAAATTGTTTGGATTTGTGTAAAGCAGCAAATGACATGGTTTCTTTTTTCTTCTGTTATAGTTGGTTTGTTATATGAGTATAACTTAGTGTTTATGTTGTGTTTGACAATTTATATAAACACTATTAATATTTCATAATTTGATTTATGAAAAAAGAAAAACAATCTCACCAACGTCACTTATATACGAATTCAATATTAAATATCAACATTTTGAATACTCTGCGTAAAAAACAAGGGATTTCATCTGAGGAATCAGAAATAAAACATCAACATCTCTTTCTCCAACAAAAGTGTATAGAAACCCTTGCTCCTTAGAGATAGAAGAAAAAACCTAATCATTCGATCAAATGGTAAAGATTTTAATTGATTAAACAATTCACGTTAGACATATTAGAAGTTCCTCTAAAAATGGGGTCTCTTCTCTAAAATTGGAAGTGTTTTAATCAATTGTTTTATGTAATAAGTGTTGTGATATTAATCTATAATTTGTTTCCCCCCCCTCCTTCCCTTTTTCGTGCAAAAACCTGATGCTCGTTTAACACTCATTTCGAAATTATCTTATGAACATTGTTCCCGATACACAGAAAAGAAGGGATGAATATAATTTTAATCAATTTGATACCTGAACGGAGGAAAATAATGTGGGGGGGAAGGCATTATGATAATCAGGAAGAGAAATTGAATGAAAAAAAATGAAAAAAGGGGAGTCAGAGAAAATGGGGAAGAAAGAAAAGCACGATTCCGTTGCGCTCTTTTAAATGGTGAATTTGAAGAGATATCGTCATATACGGCCGCAGGTTTGTTCTGTGTTGCATCGGCATTCTCAGACTGTCATTTATCACCGAAAGTGCATTTTCAATAACTGCTTGTCCGAACAATGTAGTCCGGAAAATGATTGATCGGAAGCTCATCTGTCTCCCCTTAAAAGTGGCTTACCAAGTGATTATAACGACAAACGGTTACTGGGGATGTAGAGAGAAAGATATATATCTCATAACTTATATACAGCACCATTTAAACAAACTCTGTTCGACAGGTCAACAGACAAAAGGATATAATTAAAAGCTAAAAAACGATGTCGAACGAGGTAGATACTATCATGGATATATCTGATGATTACGGCAATACAGACCAATTGCTAAGAGCAATATTGACCACTTTAAAGGAAAACGGTTATAATGAGACGTGTGATGCTTTCACTAACGAAACTAGTACCGTATTACCCACAAAGATGAGTATGCGGAAGGTAGATAGTTTCAACTACATTGAAAAAAATATATTGAAACCCTTGGCCACAGATTGCACTTTACCATTGTATATATCATTACGTACAATACTACAATGCGATTTTAAAAAGGAGTTGTTATGCACGAACGATGTAGTTGAGATACATGAGCTCATTAAAGAATGTTATGGGTCCAACGATGTAGAAGCCATGCAGGACAACGAAATTAAGCCTGTAAACCTTGGCGCATACGAGATGTGTTTCAAGAATGACTACAAGTGTATTGAGGTTATTACCAAAAACAATAAAGAAGCCTTTTTACCTTTTATTAACATGTACCTGGATACAATTTGCTATGGACTTTATACATTGATGTTACGGTATCAGTTGGATGTGTACAAACACGACAGTTTGTGGATTGAGCAGTTTGACTCTTACACCGAATGGAGTTTCCGAATTGTTAAACTACTCAATTGTTTGATTCCCAGTCACGGTATGGAACTAAATTTTATAAGGTTATTTTCCATGGATCTAGCAGCTATCCGGGGTTTTAGAAATGAGTTTTTCCAATATAACGATGATGAACCGGTTGACTATAAATATTTCTCAAACTACATATTACTAACCTACATCAATCCAGCAATAATCATTCCTAAAAATTACATATCCAATTTAATCATGACCAGTCGTATAGACAATAAATATTACCACAACATGAACACGCAGCAAAAAGAAGAAGGAGATTTATCAAGCGCAAGGGAAAGTCTAGTGGGAACCACTCTTAGAGATAATTTGCAAATCAACGTCGTGCTAAAATCAATGTGGAAGACACGCCGTTTTTCATCATCAAACACAGTTTTGTCATCACCAACATCACCATCAAAGGGCAAAAAAAACTCTCTGAAACGTGTTGTAAGTTCAAGTAGTTGTAAATTCAGTAATAATGGGAACTTACTTTGTCTCACGTATAGGTTGGACTCTCAAGAAAAATACGATACCAATCTAAATACAGTCGAAATTTTGTACTATGATGATGTCAAAGAAATAACAACAAAAGTCATGAATATCGAGTACATGGCTTCGGACGTTTTTGGTCCTGATGATTCATCTTCATCCTCTTCTATACTATCTGATGACGACGACGATGACGATGACGACGACGACGATGATGATGATGATGATGATGACAGATCCAAGAAAATAGATTACTCATGGTTCAGTGAATATTTCACAAGTATTGAATTCTCGCCAAATGATAAATACTTGGCTTTGTTATCTAATGTGGGTACTTTGTACATCTACGAAATCGATTTCGATAAAATATCAAAGTGCTACCATACGCATATACTGAAAAGTAGCTCCAGCAGACCGACATTCATGCAGGTGAGAAAACCTTTAATGAAACTAATGTATGTGAAGCATCCAAATGCAAAAAAGAAACATGAACATGATTCACCAAGGGACATCACCTCCACAAAGACAAGAATCAAAAGGCTCGAATACTTGTTTGAGACTTTCTCCTGGCTAGACGATGAGCACATTGCTTTAGGATCGTTGGAGTCACACTTTCTCATTGTAGACATAGTGCGCCAGGCTGTTGTTTCCAACGATCACATGGAGTATCTTGTATCAGATCTTCCAATTGAGAAAATATACATTTTGAAATCTAATCAGTACAACCAGCATGCTCAAAATTTCCAATCTGATCCAGAAAAAATGATTTTTATGTGTCCCACCAATAGAATTGTGCAAAATAGTCATCAGTTTGATGACACTGAGCAAAAAAATGGGAAACCTACACTACACAGCAACATGCAAGACAGCAATCTATCAAAACAGCAAGCAACATCTATCAAGCAGACAACATCCTTCATAGTATATGACATTGTTGGCGCGTTAGACAACTCGTTACAGCCACTATTGAAACCAATAAACCTGTTTCAAGTGAACGCCGTTGTGATCAGTGTTGCGTTCCCGAAGAAGGCCGTGGATCTTCCATACTGTCTTGTTAGTACAATAGATAGCGAGTTGCAATTATGGGACTATTCTAAAGGGATAATGATTTGTAAATACTACGGAGCGGATAGCCCCAACGGTGTCAAAATACGGCCGAGTTTCTTAACCAACAATGACGATTTTGTCGTGTGCGGTTCAGAAAGGGGCAAAATCATTAATTGGAACAGATACACGGGCAGTATAGCTACCATAATCGAAACCAACCAGGGCATTCCCACAAGCACATTGAGCAATCCAGTCTACTCCAATCATTTCATCTCCTTCCATGACAATACAACTGTATGTAACTGGTCCTTGAAATAAAGGCTTTATAAAAGAAAAGTAACTACACACACATCAATATATATTCTCGTCTTCTTCGTGGTACACACTCTCATCATGTTCCAAGCGCTCTTGGATCACACAACTCAAAGAAATGGCCTCTCTTTTACCCCTATCAACATCCAATAGTGAGAAAAATGGCAAAGACAATAGCAACAAAGCAAACAACAAGTAAAAAGAGTACCGTATGTTATGAGTTCTGTCCGTCAATAGGCCCACCAAGGTAGGACCCACAATACTAGACCCTTTATCCGTGATGCTGAAAAGTGAGAAAAACGTACTCTCTTTGCCTGGTGGAATAATCAAACTGAAAATAGACATAGAAATCGCATTCAACGCACCAAGCGAAATACCATACCACACCGCTAGAATGTACATCTCCATTTTATGTCTCAAACCAAAGTTTTTGAAGTAAAACCCGGCAATCCCATACAAAGGAATGAAACTGGCCCATATGATAACATAGATCATACTTTGATTGGATTTCTTCCCCAAGGTCGATGTGATGAACTGTGGAACGAAAAAGGCACCGATGATGGCAAATATTAATGTAAGAATACTGACAACCACTAAATTGATTGTAGTCATCGACAACTCTGTCTTGCTGAATAGCATTGCGGTGGAGTTGATCGTTGTGATGGAGTCCGAGATGATGAACCAGCCCACTAGAAAAATCATCACGTCTTTCAAAAGACTGGCATGCTTGATTGAGTCGTACAATGAGGTCCACGACTTCCTGGTGTAGCGAGCTAGAATCTTCATGGTGAGCTGTTTTTTCTCCACGAGTCCCGATTCTGCTTCAGTGTCGTAATCTTTCAAAAAAAATACCATCGGAATCTGCCAAACGAACCACCAAACACCAACAAACAGGACTGCGATTTTCATGGCCATGGTGTTGTCTTCTGGGTCCAGAGTGTTACCAGCAACGCCGCTGATGATGAAAATGCAAATAACCTGCACAACTAGTGCACTCATATATCCGATACTGGAGCCTCTCCCACTGACAATCGTGGTTAGCTCCTCGCTAGAGTATTTAGACTCGATAACAGTGTCAGACTCGCCTTCTTTTTTGAAGTACGACGTGACTATCACAGGCAAGAGTGAGTTACCCACAACGTTGATAACCCCGTAACAACAGTTGGTCAATATGCTTAGAAAAGCCAATATGTAGAAATTGCTGGCTGTGGAGAAACTCACCACAATGGTGGACACAGAGCCCAACACACCTGCAGCAAGCAATATCTGTTTCTTGAACCTAATCGACACGTCATACACGTCCACCAAACCGGATATGGAGATCACAGTTAACATTTGGAAAAAAACACTCAGAGAGAAAGTGTATAGTGCGTAACTTGCGGTATCGATAAAAACTCTGTTGTCAAACAATCCCAACACACAGCTCTCCTTCCCGCTTAGCGGGCAGTGAACGTTGTGGTTTGAAGACAACACCGCATTGCTTCTTGCGTACGACTGTAACAAAATTGGCATGTACGTACCCACCACGGAAACGATGAACGGCTCACTAGAAAACATGTAAAAATACAACCCGACAATGTTGTTGTTTGTCAAATCGTCGTTTGGCACAAGTGCTAACTTCGAGGACACGTACTTGTGGTAGAAAGACCTGACCTCTAGGCTGAACCTGTCGCGGAAGTTGTCAGAGTCGATGTTAGCGGAGCTGGTGTTCAACAGTCTCGAAAGAGACGTTGAGGTGTTCTGGATTAGTGTCGAGTTCTCGCTATCCCCGTCTCTGGCCAACTGCTGTGCATCTTGCAATTCGGTATTCACAGGCACTGGCGAGTCCAATCCGTTGGAGGGTAGTTTCATGGCCTTGTCCTTGTTGTTCGTGCTTTTCGGTTTCGAAGTAGAGGAAACCGAATCTGAATGAGTTTGATGATAACTTGAGGGCAATGACTCATAAGTTGTCATTTCTTTTTCTGTTTGTTCACTGCTGTTTGAGCTTTGTATGATTTGTTATCTATTTTATCAGTTTAGTTGACTATCTCGAATAAAGAATTTGTAGGATCTAGTAGCTGGAACAAACGGCTGCCTATTTAGGTTGTCTTTTTTTTTTTATTTTTATCAACAAAAACACGAAAAAAAGGGCGCACCACATGACCCAAGTCTTTGCGACATTGTTTGTAATGATTAAAACAACAGAGATGTGGTCGATGAAAGAAAGTGGTAAGTGTCTTGAAAGACATTGTTGTTAGTGATGACTATGTAATAATTATGTACATAATTCCATGATCTTAGTAAAAAAGAGGAAGAAAAAAAAAAAAAGATATGTGTGTGTAGTATACATTGTGTGTGCAAAGAGCAGTTGTGCTTTTTTTAGGAAAAAAAAGTTGTATGAAAAAAACTTATAAAAAAAAAAAAAAATAACAACATCAAGCAATCATTTGATAAATGTGTGGGAAATTAAACAGTTTGCTCAGTGGTGGTTGGTTCAATCACTTCTGCAGCAGATGGAGCAGTGGCCACCGGTTCAAAAGCTGGTGCGACAACTTTGAATTGAGACAAATCGGCAATCGTTAGAGTTTTTTCCAATTCGTACTCGATTTCAGGGCTTTCTTCGCCCAAGTGTTGTTCCCAATTTTTGCTTCTGATGACATAGGTGGATAACAGGTCTGGAATATTCGATTCTTGCTGTTTCAACGTAGCGACTTCCACATTGGATTCCAAACTGGTGTCGCTTAAAACCTCGTACAGAGCACCCAAGATGATTCTTGGATCACCACCATAAGACATGTTCAAGACTCTGTAGAACTTGCTGATCAATGACACTGGAATGAAACCGTTCTTGGATGAAAATTGGTTTTTCAAATAAGAATCTTTTTCCAAATTTTCTGTACTGAAGTAGTATTGGAACTGTTTAGCAACACTCTGCACGGAAACAAAGGGAACGTTGACGTCGATTGGCTGTTGGTCTTGTGCTTGTAGAGGGAACGGATCGTAGACGTAGTTTTGGTGAGGTTGTTGGTTCTGTTGCTGTTGTTGTCTTGGCTGTCTATTGGAATTGTTATACTTGGATTTGTTATGGTGTGGGTGAGTAGAGTTTCTTGGACCATTAGAGTGCTTGTTTTGTTTTGGATGGTGGGTATGTTTTGAGTTTTGCTCTTCGCTTTTCTCTTCTTGTCCTTCTGAATTGGTTTCAGAGTGGGCATGTGGTTCTTTTTTATTTTGTTTATGACTGGATGGTTTTTTAGAAGACACGGGTTTCCCATTTATACTAGTGGAAGCATTGGACTCTTCGGTTTTTTCAGTAACATCTTGTGATTTATCTTTTCTGTCCAATGGTTTTTTCTTGTTACTTGGTCTTTTCTTTTTATTATTGATACCGTTGGTACCTGTTGTGGAGGAGGAAGAAGAAGAAGATGCGGTAGTATTTTTTTTGTTATTTTTTTCGTTGGTTGTGTTGCTTTTAACAGGTTTTGTAGATACAGTGATTGTTGCGTTTAATGGAACAAATTTTTCTTTAGAAAAAGTTTTCAATAATTGGTTGTTTCTATCTTTGGATTCTAATTGAAGAGTTTTCAATTCGTTCACTGCATCTTCCATCGATGGTAATTTTTTACCATTTTTCAAAGGAGAGGAAGGACTAGTGGAAGGTTGAACGACTTTCCATGGAGAGGCAACTGGCAATGGGGCAGGAACGTAGTCTATCTTTGGTTCAGTTTCTTGAACGACTTGGTCAACTTGTTCGTCAACTTGCGCTTCAGAGGAAGTTGGAGCAGCAACTTCGACTTGTTCGACTTGTTCAGCCTGTTCAGCTTGTTGGACTGGGGTCACTTGAGTAATTTGTTCTTCAGCAGACATTATTATTATTATTATTATTATTATTACTATTGTATTTGTAGTATACGTGTATATATAAAACAGTGATCGAAGTCTCTTTTGGTTTCTTTTTTCACTTTTTTAATGGGATTGCCTTTAGGAAGAAAACAGATCGAGAACTAAGAACTGCTTGTAAGACCCTCAACATGAACAAGATAATAATAATAAACCCAGCATACAACCATAATTTCTTTTTAAGACCAGATGAACACCATCAAGGTTGTCAAACAGGCACTCGAATAATTATCTCGAGAGATGTGGAAAATAATGTAAAGACTTTCATCATATGGTTTTTTTTTTTCACGATGAGCTAATAGTTGAACAGAGATTGATGAGTTTGAATAATTATAAACCATACACAATAATGTTGTATGCGATGTCTGGGTTGTGCAAAAACGCAACAAAGATAATCACCACCCTGGCACGTGCGCTGGCTATGTATGGGTTATGACATCAAGCGTTTTCATTCAAACACAAACACTTTTTCAACGGTTTTTCCATATTTTTTTTTTCCCACAATCGAGTAAGAGAAACAGTATTAAAACAAAAACAAAAACAAAAAAAAGGTGCGTTTGATGCATATAGGGGAGGTGATAAGAGAAGATAAACAGATTGTGCACCTTACGTTGCAAGACAGATCTACAATTGAGGAAGTTTTGATGATTGTTTGTGATTATTTGGTGTTCTAGTTGCGCTTATTTATAATTGTACACTATAAAAAAGTTACAAAATGCAGATCATCAGATTGAGAAATAAAGAAGCAAATAACTCTAATAATAATAATAATAATAATAATAATAATTGCAAATGAGTAAACCGTTTAACACATATACAAGCAATCCATCTATGCAGAGTTATAATATCAGTTCTGCATTCAAAGGATCATCAGAATCTGATAGAAACTCTTTTTTGATCAGTTCTCTACTTGGCGGGAAGGAAGATCTCGATGAATATTTAAAGATGCAACGTACGGTTCTTGACTCTATTCTCCTTAATGAAATTGAACAAGATGCACAGGACTCAAGAGTTGTTGAGAGAATGTTAAAATCAACAGGATCAGTTGGTAAAGCTGAATCGAAGATGGAAGACACTGATGATGTATTAGAAAATCTCAAAAAGTCGGTAAGCGAGGCACTGGAGAAACAAAGATCTGGTAAAAGGTTTACACAAAACGACGCCATTAAAAACGACGCCGCTTTGCAATTGAAAAAATATATAACAAAAGAAAAAGAAAAGAAAGAGAGAAAAGCGAATATTGCTGCGCAACAACAAGAACAACAAAAACGAAAGCAGAAACAGTACGAAGAACAAATCAAGTATACAGAGAATCAAGATATTGAGTCATCTTCCACTGCGTCAGAAAAAATACAAAGTACTCTAAAACAACAGGTTATCATTGCTATGGAAAAACAACAGAGAAAGCATAAATCTAATTCAAAAACATCATCTCGATTTCAGTCACCTTCTTCTTCTTCAACAACTTCAACAACAACAACAACAACAACAACTTCGACTAGAGTTATTCCTACTATAATGAAACAACAGGCAATCAACGCTATGCAGAAGCAGCAAAAGAGGAAAAAAGTCATTTATGACACCACTAAGGAGTCTTTGAACTGTTTCAGAAAACTAGCAGATACCAAACAGTCCACTTTCACCCAGGCCCTGATGGAATACAAATCATCGGATTCTCATAAGGATTACCAAAGACTGTCCTTTAGAAACGACTACGAGTCCGAAAGAGCCAATCTTTCCAGAACAAGAATTGATATACTGAATGACCACCCAATGATTCCAACGTCGAAAATGAATACGTATTTCAATCAGGATAAACTATTGACTAGATTTCCCAACGCTTATAGTACATCGGGAGCACACGACGTGATTTTAGCCAAACGTTACAAAAGTCTGTTCAAAGAGTCTGTGACTCAGTATAAGAATAATGACAAATTGAATCAGTATATCGACAGTTATATGGAAAAGATTGCTTTGGACTATAGAACGCTGATCTCTAAGCAAGGAAATAAACACAAGACGCTAGTTGACTCATTGAACTCAGAGTGCATGGACAACTACGGGCGCGTTCCAAAAGTGAACGTAAAAGAGTATGCTCAAACAAGTCCGTATATTGGTACGCCGTGTTACAACATGGATTTGAACGTTTACAAAGACCAGAGAATAAAGTACTCTACGAAATTGGAACACATTGAGTCACACGAAGCATACGTGCCTGCCTGTCATCCTAAATCTTCACAGTTTGAATACCTAACCAAATGTATCAATCTTATCCAAAGGAATAACACGATTTGCTTTTCTATAGACTTTGAGGCTTACGAGTTTGAGCAGAAAATGGTCACTGAGATCGGTATCACCATTTATGATCCAAGAAGTCAAGAAGAGTTCTCGCACGTCATGAAAAAACAGAATTTCCACATCATCGTGGAAGAAGCGCTTGATTTTAGAAACCACAAGTTCATTGCTTGTCTGAAGGATTGCTATTTGTTCAATCAGAGTTGTGTTTTGAAGCTTTCTGAGGCTTCATCGCTCATCCAGTCCCTAGTCGACTATTATCTTGTTTCAACAACACCCGAAGACTTTGGTTGGAATAGAGCGTTTGTTGGGCACAATTTGGCTGGTGATTTGAAATGGCTACAGAAATTAGGTGTCAAATTACCATCTTCGATGAAACACGACGGGGTTTTGAAATCCGTCAACCATGGAAACAACTACTGCAATAATGGGTCTGAACTGTTACTATTGGACACTGAGAAACTCTATGTGAGTAATTTTGGTAGCAAAAGCTCAAGTTTGGGGAAAATCTTAAGGATGGCGAATATTCCGCATGCTTTTTTACACAATGCAGGAAATGACGCTTACTACACGCTTGATTTGCTAATGAAATTCTGTGATATAGGCTTCAGGAAATCCAATGGGTTTGACGATTTATTGGAAATGAACGAGAGAATAAATTCGTGGACCAAGATTTTCCAAGACAACAAAAAGATATTGCCAATGCCCTACTTGTCTGTGCCGATTGACATACTGGGAGCTCAAAGAGGCGCCGTTGTCAAGAGGAAGCATCATTAAACCGAGTTTGGTGGATGTTTGTATTTTGATAAGGGTTACAAAGTACTTGACTCATATTTCAAATGAGGTGTCCCGTGTATGTATGTAATTTATCCTGCAAGAAGCTTTCCGTAATTGTTTGCGATTTTGCTGGGTTACCGTCGGAGAGAAAAACGAAAAAAAAAAGCTGTTAATCGCACGACCCAGCAATTGTTAAAAACGGTTTTAATCAAAACACAGTTATCAAACATAAATTACATGTATACAGATTATATATGTGTATATAAAAAGAGGGGTATATCGTATTGGAAATGTACTAATCGCCTGTGAAGGAGTACTAATTTTTTTTTTTAGGAGGATATCGAAAGAGGAGAAGTACACCATACCAAGACTTCAAAAAGACAAAAACATGATATTTGGTTTAAAAAGCACTGTGGCGTTGTTAGCAATTGTTGCACAAGCACTAGCCAAGACCCTTGTCGTTCCTATTGATTACGACTACACCATCGACGTCTCTTATTATTTCAAAAACGGAGGAGTACATATTGAGCCTATCGCTGAAGGTTTGAAGATTGAGTTGGAGTCTGATGTGCAAGACATGTGTGCCACGCTAGCAAGCGGGATGGTTGTTGTGAGTGTGGATGGTTCTAAGGAGTCTACACTTGTGACTTGGGACCAGTACGATGTTTTCCATTTGTTGAATGAAAACAACCAAGATTTGACATGGAGCAGCGTGATGGTTGAGACGTGTAAAGGTGACTATCAAACCACAACTTTGGCATCTTCGATCTATGCAAACAGCACATCTGCTCTATCATCTGGAATCTCTTCCACAACCACAGAGAGTGACTCTTATTTTGGCAAATCATTTGCCACGACAAAGTCAGCAGCAGCAACAACAACATCAACAACGCCTGCTTCCTCTTACTCTTTCTCTTCACAACGTGTTGAGACCTTTATTGCTACCATTGTTTCATCGCAACAGTCCAATTACACTACGTATGTTTAGTTGACCTCTGGTAGAGTTACGTTTTCATCGAGTGATTCGACTTACGGACAAACTATTTCTCCTGCGACTTCTGTGACTTCTGCAACTTCTGTGACCTCTCCTACACGCTATAGTAATGCTACTACTGCAGCTACATCATCAACAATAGCAATTGTTGCACCTGCTATTCAAGTGACGTCGACGTATGGTAAGACTTCAACAGTCACGGAAACAATAACTTCGTGCTCAGGTACACAAGGATGTTCCATATCAAAGCAACCTGGGTTCACACAACAACCAACAATTTTATCAACAAGTGGTACTACAAGTGGCACCCCAGGTACCTCAAGTGGCACTACAAGTGGTACTCCAGATACTACTAGTGGCACTCTGGTTAGCACTTTGTTCACATATACCACAACTAGTTCAAAAAATGTTATTTCTATTTCATCAACAGCAGCAACATCGGTACACGTATCTACAAATTCCAAAGATATTGGTAATAAATTACTAAACGGCAAGAAACCGACATTTTTCATGATTATCATTGGTATTGTTTCAATTGTTATAGCATAGTAATCTTTAAAGCGTTATATATATATATATATATCAATATCTATATATAAATTATTTGGATAAAACAGATTTTAACAAAGTATCCAATTCACCAGATCTGTTCAAAGCATCTAAGTCAGAGTTCCCACCAATGTGTTTACCACCAATGTAAATGTTTGGAACAGTTCTTTGACCTGAAATTTCGTAAAAGGCATCTTGAATTTCAGCTCCGTTATCCATGGAGTCTAATTCCAACAATTTGATATCTTTTTCAGCAATTTTTTTATCACTCAACAATGTTTTCAAAGTAGCATGACAGTATGGACAGTAACTCTTGTGAGCAACCAAAATTTTACTCGAGGAAATCAATTGTTTGATATTGTTAACGACAGCAGCAGAGACCATTTTTTTATCCTTGTTATCCTTGATAGTGTTTGTCTTTTTTGATGTTTCAGCCAGTTCAGAAAATAGTAGTCTTCTAACAATGAATATTAAAACAACACTCACCGCAATATACTTGATATCGAATAGGTTGAATAGGTTGAACATACTTAGAGATATTAGTGATGTGATAAAGTGTGTCTGTATTTATATATATATAGGTAATTCTGTTAATAGTATTATTGTATTGTCTTAGTTTATCCGAATGTATGGAAAAAAGATAGACGAAAAAAAAAGATAATTTTTTTATTTTTTTATTTTTTTATTCTTATTTCTTTAGAATGGGAAAAAAGAAAAACAGTACCTTTGAAATGATGTCAGTTATATGATTTTCGAGGGTGGATGAGTGTTTTTTTCACTTTTGTCTATGAATTTTGTACAAATGTATAGGATTAGCCTCTAATTGATTAAACAATTTTAAGACAGAGAGAGAGAGAGAGAGAAGAGCCATATTAGTAATACACAGACCAAACAGAATAATTTGATTAGTTTTGTTCTTCAAAAGTTTGTTTATATACGATTAATAATGGAAAATTTAACGATACGGATATACACATTAAAGGGAAAACTCCCATTGAATTGCCAACCATCTAATTTTATCAATTAATACCCCTAATGCTTTAACTGCTATATATCTTCGTTGCTCCCTTTATTATCGTTTCTAATACATCTTTGTAGTCTTATTTATCTCATTATAGTAATGTTCAAACAATTGTTGTACATTCGACACACACCAAGTTACATTTGATGTACAATCAACCCTTAATTACAAATTAAGAATTATTCCACTTTTTTCAAAGACGTCAGACGCTTTAGTGACACACACACACACCCACACATTGCGTCGATATCTTTTTTTGTTTCTTCTTAATTGATGCACGTGCCTTTCCACTATTTCCTGCTGTTTGTTCTTTTCTCTCCCTTAATTTGAGTTTTTTTTGTTTTTTCTTGTTATTTTGTTTGGCTGTGACTGTTTTCCGGTGATAGGATCTTGTTATTGTTATCTGGATCGAACATTGTTCGTAATACGAAATACTTTTAGACAATTGATTCTGAAACAGCAATTTGTGATTAAAGAATCAAAAGACTGTCACGCAGCAAGAAGAAAGAAGAAGCAGTTTTACACAATGGGTTTTTTAAAAGATCATCAACATACAAAGATTACCGATTTGGTAGTCAATGTGCTAACTAAGGAATCTGAATCGTTCAATGCTGTTTTGCCTACACTAGTATCATTGATTGAAAACGGTGAGTATTCTACAATGGATGATGAAAATGATGATGAGTATGGTAGTGATAATGACAGTGATTATGGTGAGTATAATAACAATATTAATTCCTTTTCTCGTGTGCGTAGAAACAGAAGAGGGAATGGGAAAAGAAAGAGTAGCCATTCTAGTCATAACAATGGTATAAATGATTACGAATATGTCAATAATCAATTAGAATGTGGGAGACAGATTAGGAAAGTATTGAAGTACGGGAAGTATGCAGAACAACTACGTGCTTTGAAATTCCTAGATGCCATTGTACAGCAAGATCTACACTATACTAATATGTACAACGATGCTAAATTTTTAAAAATATTGGGTAATTTGAGTAATGGAATAGACTCTAACGGTACCTCACAACCCTTGAGTCCAACGATTTTGAGTAAATTGAGTAAAGCAACAAGAAGATATTTAAGAGTTTGGTGTAATACGAATGGGAGAAATCCAACGTTGTATAACGGTTGTTATCGTGGTTTCTACGATCTATTGTCCAAGAGTAATAATATAAAAGTTTCTACTAAAGGTGGTAGTAGTAGTAGTAGTAGTAGTAGAAATTTCATGATGGACACTGCAGATGCTTCACTACATCCTAACGATATCAAATACAATATACCTGTGATTCTTGATCTACACAAGGAAACACCGAAACTTAAAAGTTTGATATCAGATTCTAAAAACGATTCGGTTAATTTAATCAATTCATTGCAGATGTTGAAAAAAAATGAAAAATCTATAGATAATGAAAATTGTACTAAATGGTTTATCAAATCAAGAGATATAAGAAGAAAAGTATTGAGATATTTGCAATTGATACCTGATGGCGAATTCCTAGGTGCATTGATATCTGCAAACGATGAATTGGTTGCTGCTTTACAAAAATACGATGATATGTCAGGGGCCGTTGATGATGATGATGACTCTGAAGATTTCTCAGAGTCTGAAGAAGTAGAAGAAGAGGAAGAAGAAGAAGAAGAAGAAGAAGAAGAAGAAGAAGAAGAACCTGAAGAGGATCCT
The DNA here is from genome assembly GCA_003020785.1 of Hanseniaspora gamundiae. NCBI lineage: Eukaryota > Fungi > Ascomycota > Saccharomycetes > Saccharomycodales > Saccharomycodaceae > Hanseniaspora > Hanseniaspora gamundiae. The sequence goes on from PTXO01000011.1 coordinate 125,923, forward strand.
TACTCCGGAAATCCGTTTGGTGATAGTCACTATCTTTAAAAAAAGCTACAAAGCGTGTAATTATATAAATGTATGTATAAACAAATAGAGAAACCCTAAGAAAAAAAGATACCGATTATTCTTTCTTGAAGTTCAATGAAGCACTGTTGACACAGTGTCTAACGTCTTTGGGTAAATTATACTTCGTGTCCCATCCTTCGTTTTCAAAAACGTGTCCCAAATGGCCATCGCATTGCTTACAACAGATCTCTACTCTCTTCATGCCTAAAGTAACGTCTGTGTGGTACGTTAGTGCTCCTGGGATCTCTTCGTAAAAACTAGGCCATCCACAACCGGAATCAAATTTCGTGTCACTCTTGTAAAGCGGAGAATCACAATTGGCACAGTTGTATATACCGGTGACCTTGTTGTTCAAATAAGTACCACTGTGTGGTCTTTCCGTGTGTTTGTCTTTCAACACTAGCAATTGAGCACTGGTTAATTCGGGATTCCATTTGGTTTGAATGCTGGGGATCTTTGTGTTGTTTGCGTTGCTGCTCATTATTCTTGTACGGGTTAATTTGATAACTGGGTTTGTAAAGACTTTGGTTCTTGGTCTAAAGCACTTTAACATCGCCTTGATAGTTGTACTTATATACATGTGTGTGTGTGTGGCGGAATAAGGGAAGGCGACATTATTAGACATCACGCTCCATGTCTCTTTTTCTCTTATCGCGTCGTCTTACCCCACGTTAGTTACACGTGCTTCGTCGGAATTTCTATTTTTACTTTTTCTTAAATCTTATGTAATAACTCGGGTTTCAGCAGTAACGAGAAGCTCACCTCACTGCTAAAATTACAGAGACAATACGAAATCCCCAAATAAGCCAATCACACTATGGCTAACAAGACATCTGCAGAAAAAACCACGCAGTCTGCTGAGACACCGTCTCTTTCGACAACCAAATACCCATCAACGATGAACTGTGTGGAGTGCATGGATCAACTTATCGACTGTTTCAGTCTTGGTGGACAGATCAGAAACTACTACCGGTACTCTGCATTTGAAGTCTGTGAGAACCAAACCAACAAGTTGAAATTCTGTCTTGCAAATGGGAAAGACCAGGTCAAGATCCAGGAGTACTACAAACAGCAGCAAGAATTTAACAAGCAGTTCAGAGGGTCCAGCGAGGACATTTGGGAAGAGCGTTGATAGCTTGGTAAGTATTGCTATTCCTGGCATTGGTGCATCTCTAAATATGCCAATGGCTTAGTTGTATACCTGTAAATAGTGTGTGTATGTTTGAAGCCATTTGACGCATCTCGGACAATCATTGTTTTTTCCAATGTGCATAACTATTGTTATTGTTTTTTCGGGGTTTCGAATATCGGTTTCAAAAAGTCTATCTGACTAAAAAATGTATATATATATATATATATATATATTTATGAAACATGAAAGTTTTAAATACAGAACACACCTAGAGAACCGCAAAATACCAAGACAAGAATGCTAGAAAATATAGAATTTCCTGAAGACTACCTTAAATGGGAGACCAAGTCTCTACTCGAATTTCTAGATTTCAATTTGAACAAGAAAAGAGTTGTGGAAACTGAAAAGGGAGAGGTTTCGATTGAAGAAGATGACGTGATTTTTACCGACTCGATGAAGCAAGCATTCATCGATAACAAAATCACTGGGCTGGTGTTTACAGAATTGAATCTAGACGACCTTAAAGAATTGTTAGCAACCGAACCCCAAAACGCGCAAACCAAACGTGTCTTAATATACTTGAAAATGATCATCAACAAGATGAGCGAGCAACACACGTCGTCTTTGCTGATTGACAATCTTTCCAACATGCATCAGGTCTTGAATAACAAGTTTTTGGACTATCAAGCTCAGTACAACAAACTGAGAATAGACGTCCTGGAAATCATCAAGACTACAAACAACACTCCTCCAACGCTACAGTACAACAACTCCAGTGAAAATATCAACTCTTCCAGCGATCAGTCTCTGCCTACTCTGGTTCAAAAAAGTTCCACTTTTTCCCTGGGGAAAGCTTTCACCAACACAAATCCAAACAAGCCTGAACAAAATTCGCAAAATGAACAGGTGAGTGAGCCGTTGAAACAATTGAGAGCCTCTAAAGAAGACTCTTGCGAGAAGGTGTTGATCAATGCTATGAAAAAACATAATTTGGAAGACCAAGATTGGAGATCGTACGTCTTGGTGATATGTTACGGGGATCAGGAAAGAATCTTGAACCACGACGAAAAACCTGTAACAATTTTCAAAAACTTGAAGAAAAATGGTCTACACCCTGCTATCATGCTAAGACAAAAGGACGATAGTCAGCTGGACTCCAATACACCAGGTGGAAGACTATGAAAGATGACTTGTGATTTGATTAGATAAAGTACAGTGTGTAATATGTAGATATATGTTTATTCAATATTAATAATAATAATTAGTGTTTGTTGTAAGGATTAAATCTTTTTTGCTGTTTCATTTCTTGAATCTTCAATTGGTCGTCTTTGAATTTGTTCAACAACTCGTTGATTTCCTGCTTCTTACGCTCTCTGATTTGGAATCTATAGAAATCTAGTTTGACTTTTTTGTTTTGTTTAGCATCCTCGGAAGCGTTTAGAGATTTCGATCTTGGTACTTTGACGTTGTTATTTGAGAATTTTGTCAGTGGGTTTTTATTAAGAAGCTTTCTCTTTATCGAGTTCAAGTTCTTTGTATTCTTACCAACAACCAACGTAAATCCGTCTTCGTCGACTAACGATGTTGCATTGTTCAACTCATCGATTGCTTGAGTTTCTCTATTTTCAAACTCAGTCAACGCTTCACTGATTTCAGTTTTCAAATAATCTATTGGTAGAGGGTTGTAGAAATTGGTAAAATCAGAAAGTTTAGGCTGCGATATGCCTTCCCATTCAATCATATTGGAAGAAGATGATGAAGATATCACATTTGTTGAATATTTTTTCAAACTATTTAGACAGTTCGATACTGAACTGGAGTCTACAAATTTCAACAAACAGGTGTTATGTGGTAGGAATCTTGTCTTGTTGTCGGTTTCTTGGTTGAAGTAGTCCGAAGACAGTTCATTCAATTTGATTTCATCGTTTTTAAATTCATCGAGATATAGTACTTTTTCATATATAGATTGGGTTTTGTATTGGGATAAGATCTTGTTGAAGTTCAATTTGATTGTTTCTAGATGGGTTAGAATAGGCAGGTTGAACAAAAATAAACAGTTTGCCTCTTCGGCACAGTCTTTGTTCTCGTGTTTTTTCATGTATAAATAGTGAATTGCTGGATTCTTGTAGATATCAGTTTCAGGTAGTCTAAATGGAACTATTATAAACCCGTTTTTCATCACTGAAATGGTGTTTCCACCGCCATTGCTTTTCGATTCTGCCATGATGTATACCGTGAATGTGTTCTCGGTGATGTTCTTGCGTACATCTTGGTTTGTCTTGATCGATGAGTTTTTAAACTCTTTGAATTAACAAGATATTGCTCTCTCTCTCTCTCTTTTCTATCATTCAGAAACCAAGACAAATAAAGAATAACAAAAAAAAAAAAAAAGAAACGAAACGGAAAAAAACCAAGAATCTAAAACCGAAATTAGTATGAACACCGAAAACCTATCTCGGACATTCCATTGACAAGTAAATCCGAGAGTTCATTTGCTTCTTTCGCTGCAATAAAAAATATCAAATAAGAGTATACTAACACATGTAGTCAAGTATATTTTGCTAGTTGTTAAATAATTCCTATATAAACACTTATAAACATATATATACATATGTAATCCGAAAAAAACATTGTGGTCACTCATAAATGTATGTGTGCATGCCGTGTGTTGTCTTTTTTCACTTAGTAATTCTACCCAACACATTGCTATATCTGATCGTCAGCGTTCTTCTTGATCACTTCAGTCTCCTTCATCAACTCGTACAATTGCCCAATCTGCTCGTTGCTCATCTTGTTCAAAAGCTGTTTACTCAACGATCCTTCTGCCCATTTCCCGTCTGTGATCGTATGTAGGTAATCTTGCCAACTGGTCAAAAACCCAACGATATGCAATGGATTGTCTGTGCTCTTGTGCAGTTTGAATTCGTTTTTCACGTACTGGTCCCCAAGCTCTCTCTGCATTGCAGGCAAGTATTTGTGTTCTCTTAGAATTTTCTTGTACAGTTGTAAAGGCGGTATTAGTGGTTTGACCTTATTCATTCTCGATAGTGGTCTATGTGCTTTAAGCAAGCTCTGTAACGTTGGTCTCATTGGTGTCTGTTGCCTTCTTTTTTTATATATCTTGGTGGTGGTCTTGTTTGGTTATTTTGATCTTCGGTTGATGGGAAACTCTATTGTACTAATCACATAGCGATGACGATTATATATATATAAATATATACAAATTCATCACATTGACCGAAGATCCTTTCTAACGAAAATCAAAGAATGAATGACTAAAAGTTCAAAAAGAAAAAAAATCAAAAAAACAGGAAAAAACGGCCCCGGAAAAGTAACGTGAGAACACAAAAACAAAAAAAAAAAGTCACGAGAGTTTTCACCTCTTTTTAATAGTGGCGCGGGATGAACAAGACAAGACACAAGGAAATAAGAATTAATTAGGTCATCAAACGGTTTTCATACTTTTATACAATACACAATAATGAAAGAAAGGAACAATGGATGTAGAATATAGAAATGGACAAAATAAAAATCGTGTTATTAAACAAACGATTCAGGAATTAATCCTAATTTTTGCATTCTAATCTTGACAGCATTTCTGTGACCATCTAGGCCTTCGACTTTGGCAATACTCATCACGGCTCTACCGATATTTTTCAAACCTTCTGGAGTAATGGCCTGGGAGGTTATGAATTTTTGGAATGTCGCAGTGTTTACACCACTGTATTGTCTTGCATACCCGTAGGTAGGTAGAGTGTGGTTGGTACCACTGCTGTAATCACCACAACTCTCTGGGGTGAAGGAACCAACAAACACAGAACCTGCGTGTTGCACCAAATCGATATACGAAGAAGCTTTTTCAATCTGTAAGATCAAATGTTCTGGAGCATAAGCATTGGACATCTCGAATGCATCTTCCACGTTCTTACAAAGCACAATGGTAGAGTGTTTGATACATTTTCTGACAATATCCACTCTTGGTAATGCTCTTGCCTGTGTATCAACAGCTTTTTGTAGATTGGCTACATATTTCTCACTTAGATCAACACCAACTAGAATGACTTGAGAATCAACACCATGTTCTGCTTGAGACAACAAGTCACTGGCCACATAGTCGCAATCACTTTGTTCGTCACAAACAACGAGGACTTCACTTGGTCCAGCAGGCATGTCGATGGAACACAATGTACTGGTGTCATTACTGACCAACATCTTGGCAGCAGTGACAAACTGGTTATCTGGACCCATGATCTTGTCAACCTTAGGAATAGATTCAGTACCGTAGGCCATGGCAGCAACAGCTTGTGCACCACCAGCAAGAACGATTTTCTTACAACCGACTTTTTCAGCAACATAGACAACTTCACCACTGATCTTACCGGTAGATCTGTTTGGTGGAGTAGCAAAGATGATCTCTTTACAATTGGCCACTTTAGC